>WNNJ02002980.1:0-109458 GCA_012934845.2 Pomphorhynchus laevis
TGTTCCAAACATGGCACTGCATATTTTAAGTTCTTTAAATCTAACATCAAGGTAATCACTGCAAATATCTCGTCCAGGGCTACCGATATGTGAGGAAATTTTTCTTCCAAGACAAGTTTTGTGAAAAATTGCATCGATGCAACATATCCAGTATTAGTCAGCAGTATTTTAAATAACAACTTGCAACACAATTACGTTCTTAAAGGTTATTTTTATAATTTATTTTTATTTTAAAACTTTTTATTTTCAGGTAATTTAAATTTAATATTTTAACGTTATTAAAGATACAATGTTCCATGTAATTTTTAAAATGTACTTGAACAATAAAGTATGTTGTGATAAAATAAATTCTTTATCCGTTTAACAATCATCATCAGCGTCGCGGCTGTAAGTATAGAGTGCGCGATTACCTTCAACCGGGTAACGATGTTCAGCTCGCCACATAACGTCGTCAGCAAAAGTTACCGATTTTTGGTGTTGTTTCTTTCGTCGATCGAAAAAAAATTATTTTCATGTAATTTAAATTTAATATTTTAACAAAATAAATATTTTTAAATAATTAGACCGACAATCAAAAAGTATAGATTAGAATGCTAAACAATGGCAATTGCTAACGAAAGTAAATTTTAATAGTAAATCGATTTTCAATAGTAAATAGTTTAGAAAATGTCAACTAGTTTATTGATAAAAACTAGCAAACTTTTCTAAAACGTATCTCTTTATCTTTTGCTAATTATTTATAAGCGAAAAATAAAACAGAAAAATTTAACACGTAAAGCTTATAAATCAAATAAGTGATAGATCTGTTAAGTAATTTGATAAAAGAAGCTTATCCCACCTCTGTGATATTAAATCGTAATCGAATTTGATATAATGTTCTGCTAACTTAGATTTTAAATTCTTATTTTACATTTCATAAAAGTCAGTTTAGTTAGCTGAGTCTACTACGTATTTTGTAACATAAATAAATTTAAAAATGAAAATATCTTAATTTTAAGATTTTTTATAAATATGATTTTTATACGTTAAGACTTATCAAGAAATAATATACCGCGTTTTTAAACTAGCCTACTTTGCATTGAGCAATCGGATCATTTAGAAAGCCGAATTGAATCAAGCTTCTTCATGGAGACGGGTCCTTAAATAATTGCCACATATTTTGTAATATTAAAATATTTAAAAATGTAAATATCTTAATCTTAAAAATATATTTTATTATCCAGTATTTTTATGAACCTATTAACATATAATATTCAATTTATTAGAATAAAGATCAGCTTGCGCCATTTGTAAAATGGCACAAGCTGACTATGGTTTTCTCTTATTTAGACGATATAATTATATGTGGAGAATCGCAGCTAGACAATGACAGTCGCCATTCGAATGGCGACTGTCAAACTAGGCTTAGAAACAAATAAAGAGAAAATCAAATATTCTCAAACGACTATAAGAACATGGGGATATGAGATAATTGAAAATATAAACATCGGTTCAATAAACCATCAATTGAAAATCACTGTATAAAAGCCACACATTTAATGGACAGATTATCAGATAAAATCAAAGCATTTATACCATTAAGTCCCAGTAAACTTCAGTATGTATTTTCGATCATCGACGAATTTAATCGTTATTCGTTCGCTATTGCTATTGCAGACTTGTCCTCACACATCGTCAAAAAAGGTTTAAACACAATATTTGCACTGTGTGAACGACCGAAATACGTTCACTAGGATATATGCCCTAGTTTTATATCACGAGACATTAAATCATGACTACTGGAGAGAGGTGTACTATCAATCTAAACCACTACTTTAAGACTGCAAGAAAATTCAAAGCGTAAACGTATAAATGGAACAATCCGACGAATGGTACACCTACGTCTGGAATGTTAAGGACTGCCCTCATCTAAATATGTCGAAGTTTTGCCTGACGCTCTTGGATTGTTTGTTTACGCAGCCGTCTACCGGTCCTCTCTGCATCCAACAGTGGAGGTATCCGGTACTGATGAAAATGAGTCGAAGTTTTGCCTGACGCTCTTGAAACAATTCTTGGACTCCTGTGCACTTCTACGAATGAAATCCTGAACGAACGTTTCGTGTTGCTTAAACGAAATAATACGATGGGTAAGTCACTTCCCTAATAGGAAGAGGAAGGATAGTTTGTGTTGAATTAGAAATCGAAGTTTGAAATACGATCCCTTGGTTGAGCGTGCCAAACTACTTAAAAGTAATTCAAAATATTTTGTTTGAAAAATCTGATGGAAGGCAATCTACTATATCAACGTAACATTTTGTACCACGAGGAAAGCATGAAATCAGGTACGGTCCTTCACAATATGACGTTGGTACAATAAATAAAATGATCAAAGTCAATGAAAACAAAGATTTATCTGAACTGTATAAGCATTCCACCGCACACTATGATTATACCGAAGACTCTAACCCTTTTGAAGAAATGAATAACAATAATTATGGCGAGATTATACAATCAAGATCCAGCAACGATCACTTAAGACTAAATGAAAATACGATCTTCCAATCGCTTAAAAAAAGGATTTATTTTAACGTGGCAAATGCTTACATGACCACAACAAAACAAAAATGTGAATCAGGTGTCGAGAAGGTGTGAACGGAGGAGGTGTTTGAATGTGATAAAGGAGGAAGCGCGGCGGACGTCGAGAGAAAGTTGATTCCAGGCGAGTGAGGCGGCGACGAGGAAGGATCGGAGACCGTAGTTGTTGGAGTAATTAGGAACGTGGAGTAAGAGGGTATGACAGGAACGAAGCGATAGCGAGGTGGTGCGAGTATCGTCTAAGAAAGGAAGGTTGATGAACGATGGGGAGCCGACAGCGATGAGACGAAAAGTAACGAGAAGAAGGAGGAGTTTGATGCGGATGTGGATGGTGGGCCAGGAGAGTTGGGCAAAATATGTGGATGTGTGGTCGAAGTGACGGAGACGAAAGAGCACTCGAACGGCGGTGTTGATTATTCGTTGTAGGGGTAGGATGATGGATTTTGGAGAATTGGCAAAAAGGCTAAGGCAGTAATCGATTTTAGGGAAAAGAAGCGATAAAAGAAGAGACATACAAGAACGGAAGTCGATAAGGGGGCGGATACGGCGGATGTCACGAAGAATTAAGTTAGACGAGCGGACCTTGTCACGGACGAAGGGTTTAAGGGAAAGATGATCATCGAAATGGAAGCCTAAGAAAGTGAGATTGTGGACTATAGGGATGATCGATGAGGCAAAAGATACAATGGGAGGAGATATGCTTGGTTTACGGGGAAGGATCCACATTATTTTGGACTTTTCGGTGTTTAGAACGAGATGGAGATTGGAGAGACGTTTGTAGATAGAAGAAAGACAGTTGGAGGCAGAAATGCCGATATCGTGTATGCGATGTGCGGGTGCATGAGCATAGATTAGAATGTCATCGGCGTATTGCATGACGTTAAAGGAGTAAGGTTTGATAAATGGAGAGAGATCGCCAAGCAAAAGAGAGAAAAGCAGGGGACCTAGGACTGAACCTTGTGGAACCCCGCAAAAAATAGGGATGGGAGGGGAGGATGATGAATTAGAAAAGACGCGAAAGGAACGGTCGGATGGATATGAGGCGAACCAAGCTACGGATGAGGAAGAAAAGCCGTAATCATAACGAAGGCGAGAAAGGAGGACGGAGTGGTCGACAATGTCGAATGCGGAGGAGAGGTCGAGGGAGATGAGAACACTATATAGAGCCTTGTCTCGAGAAATGAGTAAGTCGTTGTACACTTTTATGCATGCGATTTCTGTCGAGTGATTAGAGCGGAAAGCGGATTGGAAAGGAGGGTACAGATTGGATGAGGAGAGATAAGCGTTGATTTGTATTAAGATGAGGCGTTCTGAGAGCTTTGAAAGAGTAGGGAGTAGTAAAATGGGGCGATAGCTAGAAGGAAGGGAGGGGTCGAGCGATTGTTTCTTAAGGAGGGGACGAACGATTGCGGATTTCCAGTGTGAAGGGAAGATACGACTGCGGATGGAAGAGTTAAACAAGGTTGTGAGAAATGGGGATATCGATGAGCATATATATTTTAATATGTGGTAGGCAGGGGATCGGCAGGTGAGGTTTTGTTGGGCAATGACATGAGGACAGATGATACTTCTGTAGGTGATACAGGGATAAGATGAAAGAGTTCCGGAAGGATGAGAGTAGACTGGGCAGAGTGGGATACGATGGAGACCGGGGTGTGAGAGAGCAGCGTGGATACTTTAGTCTGGAGAAATGACGAATAATCATTAGCATTGATGTTGCAAGGCGTAGAGGAACGAGCCAGGATTGAGTTAAAAGTATGCCAGAGAGTCTTAGAGTTGAATGAAGTGATGATTTTATGCTGCCAGAAGGAGTTGCATTTGGTACGTAGTAGTTGAGATGAGACCGGCGAAGAGCAAGATAGGAATCACGGAAAGACGGAGTGATCGAGCGGAAATCGCGTCTGAGAGAGCGGTGATTGACTCGAAAAGCATGGCGGAGTCGACGCTTTGAGAGTAGGCATTGGATGTCAAACCATGGGGCACGGTGCAAGCGACGGTGTAGGTGAGACTTGAAGGGCAAGATAATATCGAGAGTGGATGTAAGTTCAGAGTCGAAAAGAAAGGCGAGATTGTGAGGAGATGAATATGTTATTGTGGGTAATGATAAAGACGATTTGAGTAAAGCAGAGCGGAGAATGGAGAGGTCAAGATTTCTCCAAGGGCGACGTAGGATTGTAGGTGTGTGAGGAGGGGTGTGGTTGCGAGCAAGATCAAGGGTGATAAGAAAGTGATCGGATAGACCAGGATCAGAGATGGACAGTGAGGTGTGGCAGCAAAATGATCGGGGACAGCGATGATGTCGAGTGCCCCACCAAGTATATGTGTGGGGCAGTGGAGATTAGTTTGTAATTGTAGTTGGATAGAATGTTGATGAAGCGGATGGAATCTGTGGAAGAGGGGCGGTCTAGGCGGATATTGAAGTCGCCTAGAACGAGTAAAGGGATTGAGGACAAAGAACAATGAGAAATGAGGTCAGCGAGTTCGGTATAAAATAAGGCTGTAGAAGGTGATGAACCAGGACGGTTTACAATGGAGAGATCTAGAGTGATCGGGTTAGAATAACGACAAGTGAGCAATTCAAAAGAGCAAGGACTGAAAGGGAGATTGATTTTGCGAAGAGACGCTGGGTGACGCGCGAATGCGACGATGCCGCCATGATTAGAGGATTTAGAAGGGCATGAGCTGAGAGGGAGGGCGGATTCGACTAGGGAGCAACCGGCAGAGAACGAACGGCGAATGGAAAGGTCGTCGGAATCTGAGTGCCAGGATTCGGTGAGGCAGAAGAGATCGATTAATTGCTTGGTGAATAGGTTGAGAATAATATCGGATTTATTGAGAATAGATCTAGTGTTGAGGAGACCGAGGCGGAAACCGTGTGCTGTGGCGAAAGAGACTAGTGGAGAAGACACATAGGAGAGATGGAGCGCCATCGAATTTTTGGACGGGTGTGAACAACTTGAAAATTTCCGTCTATGTTTCGGATGGCGAGTGATGTTTCGCCGTTTTCCTCGCGACGGCGTTTTTCGATGCGGGCTGAAGAGATTTGAGCGATTTCGGAAGGGGCGCGATAGGGGAAAATTCGAGTGGTTGAAGATGACATGAGTTTGAATCGTTGAGAGACGACAGAAGACGCGTGAGAGCGATGCTTGAAAACAATTTTTAGGAGAGGGGCTGGGAACGATTAGATTGAGAAGATTTGTTTAGACGGATGAATGCGACAGGAGAAATGTCCTTGAAAAAGGATGGTTTATCCGCAGGAACAATAGACGAGAGGATGGATCTGAAGGCGGAAACATCGTGGTCCAGACGTGCTTGTGAAGATAAGGAGTTAGAAGGCGTGATATTAGTAACAATGACGCAACGATCGCGAGAAGCAAAGCGCTTCCGTAAAGGAGGACGACTGACGTGAGTAGGTGATATCACGATAGAAGAGCTGGCAGTTGATGATTTGGAGGGATTTGGTTTGACGACGGGAGACATAGAGGATAATGATAATAAAGAGGGTGGCAAGCGATGTGAGGAAAGGTTATGAGTGGAAGGATAGTGGAGGTTGGTGAGGTGATTTTGATTGATGGATGCAAGTTATTGAGAAACGAGACAGGAAGGACGGGACGTGGGGTGTCGGGGAGTGAAGATGACATGGAATGGGAAGTGTATATGGTGGCAGGGTCGGTGGGTGGAGAAAGGACATTAGAAACGACGGGGGTAGTTGGAGTTGACGTGTTGGATGTTGATATGTGCTTATTGAAAAGGTTGCATATTAGTTTGTTGGCACAAAAACCACATACGAAGTCTTCTTTAGCCTTATTCTTGTCGCAGGTGATTGTTGTCCAGATGCTGAAGTCGTGTATCGAGCACTGTACTTGCAGTTGTCCATAGTTGGTGTCGCTCTTAGTTGTTTTCTTACGTTCACCCATAAACGATGGTTGTCGTCGATTGTTGTCGTCGATGGTTGTCGTCGATTGTTGTCGTCGATGGTTGTCATCGATGGTTGTCGTCGATGGTTGTCGTTGATGGTTGTCGTTTTTGGGAAACGCAACAACCGAATTAATGACGAATTTGAGTCATGCAATCCCCATTCCAACACTCGGTTAGGTTGTATTTACTTTATATCTCAAACTTTTTTAAGGTGAAATTTTTAATCGCTTGGAGACTATCTTTCCGAACAAGAAAACCTGTGCGATATACGTAAGCTGGGAAGTATGTAATATTGATATTGCATTAACATTATTTTTCTAGCATTACATAATTTATATTGTTATATTAACATTACGTTTTGTTTTACGATTTTAGATTTTGTCAAAAAAGCCCCTGTTTTGGCAATCATATAAATTGATATACAACAAGCCTTTTGAAAATAGTTCCAGGTTAGAATCATAAGTACCTTATCGTATTACGTTATAATTATCATTTATCTGGTTTTGGAATTGAATAATTATTGACCTTAGACCGAGGACCGTTGATGCTTACATTTAGTCGACTTGGAAATATAAACCTGTAAATGCGCTGGCAAAGAATTATTCGTTACCAAAAATTTTCGTGTTTGTCCAGCATTTACAATTTCATATTTTACAATTTCACATGGAAAAACGTTACGTAGCTGATTAGCTGCCGCTATGCTCTGCTCCTATGAAAACTCATATCATAAGTTTAAGTTTAAATATGTTGCATCTAAACTAAAATGGATTTGAGAACATTCGTTTTCAATCCGAATTATTACAAGAAGGCGAGGAAACATGAATATTTATTTGATTACAAAAATCCAATATTTCAACGGCACGTCATCTTCAGGGTTTATAAATAAAACACATTAGTAAAAGGAATTAAAAGGTGCAAAAAATATTTATCCATTGTCCATCTGTACTGACGGTGGCAAACACAAATTTCTAGCAACTAAGTTTAAACTAAGCTTTAATGTGGTATCTGCTTTATTGTTAGGGACTATGCAATCTTTAAAAGTCTCAAGATACTAAGCTTCGATAATTTTACGCTTTGGTTTGTTAGTTTCTTTCCTCAGTAATGTAATCAGGATAATGTCCATTAAGTGGTTATTAACACCTATATGATGAGAAATGGCACAAGAGGATGTATACTGTCCGTGTAATGCTCTCTTCATTATATATGAGTGTTCTTTGGCACGGATAGCTAACGGTCTTCCTGTTTGGCCCACATATATTTTCTTACACTGGAGGCATGGAAAATTGTAGACAACACCGGCTGATTCAAATTCTGGTTTTAGTTTGAACATACTGGATAGCCTAGGTAGTGAACGAGTGAAGGGAAATATGTCACCTCTACATAGACCGAGATTGCTACACATTAAGGAATGTGCCTTCTGGTTGATGAATGGGACCTCGATGAACTTTTTCCCTTCAATTGCAGATCGTTGTCTTTAATCATTTATGATGCGACGGGCATGATGGAATGCGCGATTAATGATATTAGGTGGAAAGTCTGATTGTTTTAGAAGAAAATAGATTTAATTCAATTCATCCCGAAGTAAATATTCATTTGAGTAAATACGGTGTGCTCGCAGGAATAGGGATCGTGCCTGTGACGTTTTCCACTTTACAGGTGAATGAGATGACCACCTAGTTACAATGTTAGGGATATCCTTCCTGTGCACTGTTGTACTGATTGGATTACCTAGCAATATCTTTACGTCGAAAAAACTAATTCAGTTGTTATCAGGGTGTTCAATACTCCAATTAATATTATTATCTTTAGAATTTAGGACTTCAAAAATAAAATCGTCTGGAGGTAAATCAGAATCAAATGCCATAAATGCATCATCCACGTAAAGCACGTAAAATCTTAGGGTGGGTAAGCGTTGGTAAATGTCACCCTCCCAATTTCTTAAATAAATCTCAGCTAACGCCGATACTAATAGAGATCCCATTGCGACACGGTTAGATTGGACATACATATTTTTGTTGAACATCAAATTATTATTATTATTATTATGTAGACAACGTTACGAGCATAGCTCACAGTTGCTGACAAATCGATAGTCAAAATAAAAGAAAAAGAGAAAATCAAAAACAAATCAGTTAACAATTTAAAATAATCTGTCGTTTAAAGAGCTCACGAGTTCCCGCATTTACAATATCATCGCTTAAACGATTCCATGAATTTATTATTCGTTGTCCAAATTGAATCGTCCTAGAATGTACTATTCGTTGGCGACTAAGATAAAACGAGTGACCTCGCAAAGCTCGAGTTGATCGAATGTTGAAGAGCCCACGCAACACATGGTGTTCATTGTGAAATACCTCCCATACAAGACACAGATCCCGCGAGTCACGAATATCACATAATGACTGCATATTTAAAGACCGAAGACGGTCCTCGTAAGGAAGTTCTCTCAAAGAATGTACTAATTTTGTTGCCCTACGTAGCACCTTCTCAAGTCGATTAATCTCATCTCTGGTTCGAGGGTATGAACATTGAGAAGCATATAACAAATGACTTAGTACAAAAGCGTTTGCAAGAACTCTAAAAGAACGTGGACTCACATAGCTGAATGATCGGCGAAGGAAACCAACCATACGCATGGCCTTCGAACAAATGTACTCAGTGTTTTGGCGAGTGGAGAAATCATCCGTTATCAATACGCCAAGATCTTTATAGCTCGAAACCAATTTAATCACTCGATCCCCGAGATGATATATCGGCACTGGAACAATATTACGTGATCGAATGTGCATGCAAGTGCACTTCGAGGCATTAACAGACAGACCATTAGAACGTGCCCACTTAAGAACCGTGTCAATATCTGATTGAAGAATGTTACGATCATAATTCGACTTGATGGCTCTCCAAATTTTTAAATCGTCAGCAAATAATAATGAATGCGAACTTATTACACTGGGTAGATCGTTGATGAAAATACAAAACAGCAAAGGACCCAATACAGACCCTTGCGGGACACCGGCATTAACTGGATAATGCTCGGAAAGGGTACCGTTAATGGCGACCTGGTATGTGCGACCAGAAAGAAAGTTGCATATCCAACGAATGATAATTGGATTGATTTTTAATGCACTTATCTTCATAATCAACTTGTCATGGGGTACATGATCAAATGCTTTGGAGAAGTCAAAAAATATGACATCGACAGCATACCCCTCATCCACTATGGAACCCCAACTTTCCTGTGCCAATAAAAGGTTGGTTACTGTGGAACAGTTTTTACGGAATCCGTGCTGATTAGTAGAAAGTAACCTGTATGATTCTAGGTAGCTACTGATTATCCGATAAAGTAATCTCTCTAATACACGACACGATACAGAGGTTAAACTAACCGGTCGGTAGTTATCTACACATGATCGATCACCTTTCTTATGAAGCGGCTTAATGATAGAGCGTTTCCATGCATTCGGGACTATACCGTAATATAATGATGCTATAAATATCCTATATAAAGGCGCAGCAATGACATCATGAAGATTCTTCAGGTATATTGAGGGAAGTAAATCTGGGCAAATCGAGCCCGACGGTTTCAGTCGTTTAAACTCTTTCATAACATCTTGAACTGTGAACAAGTGAAGAATATCAAAAATTGACGGATTAATACGAGTATTTTCTATACAAGGAGAAGTAGTAGCTGATACGAGAAATTTACGACCAAATGCATTAGCAATATCGAAATGATCTACTAGAATGCGTCCATTGTTTCCAATGATAGAGCTAGAAGATCGAACATTACTTTTAAAATTTGCATATTTAAATAATATGTTAGGATTGTTGGCTGACTTTCCTATCAGTACTTGTTCAAATTGCCGCTTTTTAAGTCTCTTGAGATATGTGAAATGATTCCGACACTTTTTAAATGACCTATAATCAGTTTCTCCATTCCTATACCTTACGAATTTTTGCTTCTTGGATCTCAATGCATCTTGAAGCTCCTTATCAAACCAAGGATTTGTGCGTGCACGGGCAGTTGCTACCTTACGAGGTGAGAAACGTAGAAGGAGCGATATCATTAGAGTTTCAAATTGTTGCCAAGATGATTCAACTCCAAAAATCAATGGATCATACCAATTTGTACCGAGAAGGGATTGACGTACTAAACTGTAATTGGTTTTGAAACATTGTACTGACATACATGAAGACTCAGGTTGTGACAATATATTAGATAAGTTTGTATTAAAGCGAATAACAGAATGATCAGAGCTGCCTAAGGGATCCAAATATGTTATACCGGTGATCAAATATTTATCGGAAGTAAGACAAATATCAAGCAAAGATTGATGGTCTCCAGAGGAACGAGTAAACATTGAGACATGTTGCGTTAGATTAAGAAAATTGATAGTATCAAGGAATGCTGATGAATAATTATTGTTATTTAAGCATATGTAGTTAGTCCAGTCTATAGAAGGCATATTTAGATCACCCACTACTACCACATTACTACGGGATCCAAACTTTAATAATGTATCAACTATGGAACAAACATCCATTCTTGGACTACGATATATAAGACCAATAGTAACTAACACATGACCGGACAGTAATATATTGCCCCATAGTGTTTCTGTACCACCTTCAGACTTGGCACTTAAGGTCATAAACGCTACACTATTATGTAAATATAAAATTACCCCACCTCCTCTCTTTCCGGTCCTATCGACACGATAAGAAGAATAATTAGCTATTTCAATCTCGTGATCAGATATATCGGAGTTAAGCCAGCTTTCTGTTATTGCTATTAACAAGGGCTGGGAATATTGAATACGTTGCTTCAATTCGTGAATTTTATTAAGAAGACTGCGTGCGTTAGTATACAAGATCACAGAACTATAGCCTATTGAAGCACATGTGTTATTTCCCTTACTGTTAGCACTATTGGATTTCGCCAGAGCAGACCACAACGGTGATTGATAATAAACAATGTCATCTAAGTAATCACATGCATTTGTAATGGGTATGTTGGATAAGCTAGAAGCGACGAGAGGAGCTAAATCTAATCCACAAACAGCGGAGTCCAATTCAAGCGAGTCCCTCGTCGCACAATTTGAAAATTCCGAATTCTTAAGTTTGTTTCTCCTGCATCTAAGCGCGATCTCAATAATTGTCTAACCTCTCGAAGACGTTCACGTTCATACTTGTCAAGATCATTTAGTAATCTAACGGGAGAACCTTTAAGATAATAGGAGTTGCTCAGAATAGTTTTGGCAGCCGCTGCGTCGGTAAAAATTGCTTTTAATAATCTAGGATGATTATTCTGCTTTTTACCAATTCGAAACAAAGCTAATAGTTTAATTTTGGACGTTACCTCTTTCGGTGACGCTACCAAAATGGTTGATAGTATCACACGAACTTTGGATAAGTCGTCATCTAATCTATGTTGTATGTTGACCGAGATAGATTCAGGTATATTAGTGAAAACGATAGCGCGAGAATGATCATGATATTTGCGTACGCGGGAAAAGTGCTGCTCAGAGGAAATCACTGATTTTCCATCAAGATTATGTGAAGATCTATCAATGACTCCAGTTATTTGGCATGTATCAGGTATAACACTTGCCAATGACTCGAATTGATTAGAATCTTTGTGATTAAGAGACACTTCATCTGACTGACCCGGAATGTTAACATATGTAGAGCGCTTAGGTGAATAAGCATTGATTGGATCAGTAAATATATCTGGATTAGTAAGAGGTGCAGAGAAGCTTGAATTGATATCGGATTTACTGTACGATCGTTGTAGGTTTCCACTATCCAAATTTCCGTTATTGATAAGATTGTCATTGTCTAAACTGTTATTTTCGATAATCGGTGATGCTTCATCGATTAATGAGTTGGATGTTCGATTCAATGATTCATTTTCGATTCGCAGGAAGTCTGTGGCAACATGTTGCTCTTGCAATGTTTGAGAATTGTCTGTAAATCGAGCGCTTTCTTTATTTGATGATAATAATTGTTCTTTTCGATGTTTGCCACATTTTTGTTCGAATTGTATTTTACTAACATCTTTGTCACAAACGATACTATTTGAATTGTCATGGCTGATAGACGATTGATCATTCTTTGAAACTATCAAATCTTTACGAAAAGATGCTGAACAAAATCCGCATAGAAAATCTCTATCAAGAAAATTTGAAGGAAGACGAATAGGTAGCCAAACAGTAGTCCACACAGGGCAATCGGCCATGGAACACTCTACATAATGCTGGGATCCATTATCATTCACAGTCGATTTTGTCGTTTTCCTCCGTTTCCCCATTTTGATCATTACAGTTCAGATTGCTGAACTGAATTGTATGTTTATTAGAAACCAAAAATATGCACACTAGTCAGAGCCCTTGTATCTCGGGATGACTGCTTGAATTTTGGTTTAAACTTGTCCCAAATTTTGTAGATTATTATTGTATAATAATTGTAAGTGTTTTGTAAGAGTTTTGTAAGAGTTTTTATAACCAAGACTTTTTTAATTTATCAGTCGTCTTCTTGTGTATTTTATTGTAATTAAACTGAATACTTATAACTTTTTGTATGTTATTTTATCTCAAACTTTTTTTTAAGCTCAAATGTATGAGCTTAAACTTTTTTAAGCTTAGTATGATCTATTGAAATAGGGGTAAATTGACCACCTTCCAGTACTTCTTTACCGAATTTAATGTAATCATTGCGATCCAGCACCACCATTGCTTTTCCTTTGTCTGATCGGCATATAGCTAAATTATCGTTGTTGTGTAGTTCTTTTAAAGAATTGATCACAGATCTGTCGATATTAGGGGTGCCTCAAGGTTCAGTATTGGGTCCATTGTTATTTAGTGTCTACATCAACGATATGGTTTTTGTCAAATGGTTTTTGTTAATGCAGAACGAGATGAGTTCAAACCATTCAGAAAAATCGAGTGTCCAGTTATGTTCCTTATCAGTCAGTAAATTACTCGCGAGTGTTATAGCATCAACCAGGGATACATTAGTAAATAGTGATATTACATCTACGGTAATTAGGTGATAATCGTGATTCAGATTCTTAACTCGAGTCGCAAAATCAGGTCCGTCTTTAATGGATGCTTCAGTCATACCCATGTGCAGCTGTAGTTTTTTATTAATGAATTTTGCTAGTTTATGACTAAAGCTGTTGTACGTGGCGATAACTGGTTGTACGGAACGAACAGATTTATGTATTTTATGAAGCAAATACATGAATGAATGTATAGCATTACTAGATCTAATGAGTCTATAGCCCGAAAGAGGTATTTTTTCGGCTTTGTATAAGTTAAGCATATACTTGATAAATTTTATTTTCATTGAATTAGTATGATCTATTGAAATAGGGGTAAATTGACCACCTTCCAGTACTTCTTTACCGAATTTAATGTAATCATTGCGATCCAGCACCACCATTGCTTTTCCTTTGTCTGATCGGCATATAGCTAAATTATCGTTGTTGTGTAGTTCTTTTAAAGAATTGATCACAGATCTGTCGATATTAGGGGTGCCTCAAGGTTCAGTATTGGGTCCATTGTTATTTAGTGTCTACATCAACGATATCCCGGAATTTATTGATTCTCGGATGCTTTTATATGCAGACGATTTGAAAATCTGGCGGGCAATTCGTTCACCCAATGATATAGTCAAACTGCAACGGGATATCGATGAAGTGGAAAATTGGGCTCTGCTCAATAGGTTGATTGTAAATATATCAAAATGCAAACATTTACGTGTTCGTGGCAGAAATGCTCAATCTTTAGTTAATTATAGCTTTCAAAGCAGTGATATAGAACGAGTGAACAAATATAAGGACTTGGGAGTGTGGATAAACAGTGATTTGAGTACCGTCACACATACTGAACATGCTTGTTCAAATGCGTTGAGGATAATCGGTCAACTTCGACGCACTTTCATTGCACTCAATCAATTTGCCCTACGTCCGCTAATATTTGCTCATGTGTTGAGCCGTCTTCTATATGCTGCGCCGTGTGTGTATCCCCAAAATTCAAAAGAACACATTAGTTCAGAGAGGGTACTTCATAGAGCTACCAAGCTAGCACCGCAACTGAAATTTTTGTCGTACCCTGATCGATTAAAAGCACTTAGACTTGAGATTGTCACGTGGACCCGCCGGTACATCGATATGAGTATGGTCTGGCAAATTCTTAATGATTTGGATCATCCACTTCGAGATTGTCTTCATTTGCGCTCATCCAATATCCTCCGAGGCCATGGTTTAACCCTGCGACGTGAAAGGATAAGAAAATCACGAGCTGTCCAATTTGATCAGCGAGTTGTATCTCTGTGGAATAGGCTTGGAGAGTCAACAGTGTGCAGTAGCAATATCACCGAATTCAAAAAGAAATTACGGATGGAGGATGCCATGGGGAAAGGTGCTTTTCCGTATTTGTGATACTTTTATTATATTTTCTTTTTTTTCTGCAGTGAACCAGCCAATTAAGCCATGCTTTTATGTGCTGTTGAAACATTAATAATAATATTATAGACTGAACGAGTTGACATATTCATGTTATTAGCATAAGACTGGATGATCTTCTGGGAAACATTATTAGAGGGGAAAGATCAACATGAGATAGATCCTGAAGTATCTTCTCCACTCCAACATAAATGTCAACAACATCATATTTTATAAATAAAACAAAATTAGGGCCGAGTGACAATGCTGCTGTTTCTGATTCGCTCAGAGAATATGATGACCAATTATATACTACAGGTTTGGCGAAGTCAACCACTTGGTGAAAGCCTAGGAAGTGCTGGTAAAGATTGAGTATGCCGTTTTAGGAGATTACAAATCTTGAACTGGTGATTTTTACGGATGACATATTCACGTTGAGTCAATCGGGATTGCAAATATATGCGGGTAAGTTTAAAATGTGTTTTATTTCTAGACCATAAAGATGACGTGCCGTAGTGCCGTCGAAATATCGGATTTTTGTAATCACATAAATATTTCTGTTTCCTCGTCTTCTTGTAATAAAATGAATTTGATGTGGAGTACAGTTGTGACGCTGAATCTGCTTTACTGTATGATATTATCAATGATATGATCCTTTATCAACATTTTACGAATTTACTAGTACTGACCGTTCTAAATCGATAAAACATCGATTTTAAAAAAGAATTAATAAAAAAATTAATAAAAAGTCTAAAAAATTTAGTGATGCACTTTTGGTTGGAGAGTATCGCTTCAGATATCGCGTCATATATCGCTGTAATACACCTCAACCAAAAGTGCACCACACCAAAATTGAGTACATCTGAATGACGTAGTCTAATTGATTAGTGTACGGCAAAGCCAGCATTCACGTTCAACAACAAAATATTCGAGCAGACTGACGGTGGTAGTGATAGGCTATCCGCTTGATCTAGCATTTGCAGATTTATAATGACAGTATATTCTGTATTTGACAAAGACCCAGAAGCGTTTAATGTAAGAACGATGCCCAATAGAATGGACAGTGACGTACGAAAATCTACAGTGGTATTAGCTTTTTTGATGTTCAAAGCTATAGACATGAACGCTCAATACACACGACGGTATATAGAAAACCTCTCATAATGTGGGCACTACATGCTTGATCATCTCATAACCCCGCCCAACATAAAATATCTGCAGCAATATAAGTTGATTATTCTGCAACAATACATCTACCAAACACGACGAGAGCGACATAATTCGGAAGTATTTATTATTAGCGACACAATTATTACAGTTATGTACCAATTCGCTACATAACTGTAATTACTCAAAATGGACAATTGAAAATTCGTATAAAAAAGAATATTGTTCTCGTTATACAATACCTACCACCTCGGACAACACGCCTAAACAGTACATTAGCTCTAGCTATATCAACAAATTTCTCAGGTAGCTCGTGAATAAACTAGAGAACATGCTATAAATTTGAAGGCAGCTTAATGTTTATTATAAGAGAGGTGTCACTCTTGATGGGATTTTCAAGCTCAAACCTCACAGACCAGACAGTAGCTTCGTGTATGCTATACCTTGTGCTAATTGTAATAGAACATATGTTGGTCAGACCAAGCAAGATCTTACCAAGAGAATCTACCAACATAAGTATTGTTTAAAACGAGACAAGGCTCTATATAGTGTTCTCATCTCCCTCGACCTCTCCTCCGCATTCGACATTGTCAACCACTCCGTCCTCCTTTCTCGCCTTCGTTATGATTACGGCTTTTCTTCCTCCTCCGTAGCTTGGTTCATTCCCACGTTTATCTGCTCTTCTGCCTCTACTACTACCAGGTTTGTCCGTCCACCACTACGTAATCGTTTTCCTTCGCGCGATCGATGCATTATCATATCTAATTTAAAGGTTTCCGAATCTGCTTCTCCTCAATGTCGCCTCGATGATGTATCTGCTTTCAGGTCTATCCTAGCAACCATTCTTCCTGATAATAATCCATCCCTCTTCAATAATATCGCTCCTGTATCTTTGATCCGTTTAAACGAATCCAGTAAATCCAATCATCTCAGTCCTCCACTCCTAAAAATCGTTTTCCGACATAGTTCACATGCATCCTTGGTATTTTCTCAACGTTTTAAACTTCTTACCACTTCATCTACTTGCCGTATCTTTCCTGACCGCTTATCTTCTGATATTGCCCAGCTAAATTTAGCTCGCATTGAGAAACATCGACGCGAAACAAACGGCGAGTCATCCTTATCTTTACGTAAAATCAACGGAAATTTTCACGTTGTGCACACAAGGCCAAAATTCGATGGCGTCCCATCTCTCCCCCTTGTATTATTCGCTAGTCGATCTCGCTCCTAAGCATACTTTTCGTCTTAGTCTATTCAACACTCGCTTCATTCTTCATAAAGCTGATATGCTCCTTGATATCTTCGATCAATTATCTATCGATATTCTCTCAATTATACGACACAACTTCCTTCGGGATCTAATTGCAAAAGAGCTAAAAGGGATTTGCGACCCCGTTTCTCTGGAACCTACACTGCAACCGCTTCCAGACGGAGTAACATTCGCAACAAATTCGACAGCCAGGGAACATAACGCTAGAGTAGATATTTCTTGCTATGGGTTGTTTAGTATTTCGGAGCGGTCCCTATTGGACATTTGCGTTTACAATCACCTTGCTTCGTCCTACTCAACATCAATGCCGCGAAATCACTTTCACTACCACGAACAAAGGAAAACCAGAAAATACGGTGAACGTATATCACGATTTGAAAGAGCTTGTTTTTTTTCCTATAATTTTTGCAGCTAACGGTGGAGCTGGTGAAATAGCTTCAAAGGTATTAGGACAAATATGCAGGCGTCAATCTATAAAATCTGCTCGGCCATACAACGAATGCATGCGTGATTTGAGGATCAAAACGGGACTAGCGCTAGCAAGAGCAGCATCATTACAAGTCCGCTGCACTCCGTTGAGTAATATGTCGAGACAATGTGCTTGACAGTGTAAGAATTTTAAATGACTTTTCTAGTTTGTAGAACATTTTATTTCTTTAAAAAAAATATTATTAAAAAAGTTATATCAAGATATTATTATTATTATTATCAATAGACAACAAAGTGAGCAGCAAGGCTCATTACAAGTTGCGTCACAATCAGAAAAGTAAATGTAGAAAATGAAAATGTAGAGTGTACTTTCTATTGTTCATATGTTCTCTGACTCGATCTTCGTCTTCAAGAAGGGATCTTCCTCCAGATTTCGTTTAAAAGAAGCCAGATTCGAGGATGCTACTGTTGTGTCAGCAAGGTGGTTCCAAGTATTAACGATTCGTTGGAAGTATAGGGATGTTCGTTTGTAGCGTAATCGTTGTGTTTTTAGCATGAACTGATGACCACGAAGTGAGGTTATATCGCGCGTATGCATTAGCGATCTGAGTGGATGGCGATTGTCGTGTAAAATCTGCCAGGCTAGGCACAGGTCCGCCTTGTCGCGCAGATACTGAAGCGATCTCATTCCCAAACTCGAGAGCCGATCTTGATATTCCATATGTCTAACCGCTTTTACCATTTTAGTTGCTGATCGGAATACAGACTCTAGATTATAACGTTCTCGTAAGGTGATTGGGTAACAAGCTGGCGAAGCATATAGGAGGATGCTCAAAATAAGTGCTTGTGAGATTGTTTTAAAGCATGAGATGTCAATATGAACAAGAGCTCGGCGAATCAGGCCGATGACTCTTCTCACTTTGGAACATGTAGTGTCAGTATGTAAACGTGTCGATAAGTTAGAACATACATAAACACCTAAATCCCTGTATGAGTTCGTCCTAAGAATAACACTGTTGTTTATATGATAAATATGAGCTGACTCGGCCGGACGTCTTGATATACAAATGTAGGCACACTTTTTCAAATTGAATTTTAACCCGTTCAAAATCGACCAGTCATTTATGGTGTTAATATCATACTGCAAGATGTCAACATCTGAGTCCAAATATATGGGGCGCCAAATTTTTAAATCATCAGCATAAAGAACACACTCAGATCCAAGTTTAGGAATGAGGTCGTTAATGTATATGCTGAAAAGAACTGGACCGAGTATAGTTCCTTGAGGTACTCCAAGATTTGTAGGGAAGCGATCAGATAATTCGTCGTTTACCCTTACGAAGCAATGACGGTCAGACAGAAATTCAATAATCCAGCGAACTAAACACTCATCAAGGTTGATATTACGCAGTTTTTGAATTAAATTAGCATGAAGGACTGTATCAAATGCCTTAGAGAAGTCGAAGAAGATGGCGTCAACCGGAATACCAGAATCATAATATCTGGTCCAGCTATCGTGTGATAACAACAAATTCGTTAGCGTTGAATGATTTTTTCGAAAACCATGTTGTTCAGGGGCTAGAATATGGTTCGTTTCTAGGTGAGTGGTGACTTTTCGCAGAAGTAAGCGTTCCAGTACGCGACAGCAGACACATGTGAGGCTAATCGGTCTGTAGTTACAGATGTCAGAACGAGACCCCTGTTTTAATATTGGGCAGATAATAGAGCGCTTCCAGTCTGAGGGAATCTTTCCTAGCACAAGTGTTGCACAGAAGATATTATATAGAGGTAGGTATATGATGTCAGCTAGGTTGCGAAGATATGCTGACGGCAATAGATCCGGACCAGCACTTAATGTGCATTTCAGACGGGACAACTCGCTGTACACTAAGTCAGGTCTAATGAAGTTATCAAGGTCAGAAGTAGTATTAGCTACCAAACAATACAAACTGTCAGTTATTTGCGGTGAAGCATTCAGTGACGAATTCAGCGATGTGAAGTGTGTGCCGAATACGTTCGCAATTTTCTTTGAGTCCAATACCAAATCACCTTGGCTATCGAGAATAGAGGAGAAAGTGTTAGCTATACGTTTTCTTGATGAAATGTATTTGAAGAGTGAGCCAGGATCACGACGACATCGTTGGGATAATTTCTTTTCAAAGATTACTCTCGTACGTCTCTTCAAGGATGTTACCCTGTTTCTATACTGTCGGTATTGCTCAAAACTAGAGTTACCTGCTTTATAATTACAATATGCCTTGCGTCGTCGAGCCAGTGCTTGTTTGAGTTCTCGATTAAACCAACGAGGAGATAAGCCGACGTCAGTTTGACGTACAATTGGAGCGTAGCGGGTAAGTATTGAATACAAGGTGTCTTTGAAAAACAGCCAGGCGGAATCAATACCCACAGTATAAGCATCAGGCCACGAAACGGTAGAAAGGAACTCCTTTATTTTGTTGTAGTCGGCTTTAAAAGGGTTGAATCTATTAACAAAAGAATTATATATAGGGATACTTATTCCAAGATCTATTAATAAGGTGACATGATCAGAACAACCAACTGGATCCAAGTGATTAACGCTAGTGACAATATGTCCTGGAGCAGACAAAACCAGATCAAGAAGAGAACGAGACGTAGAAGATATTCTGGTAAATCCATTGACATGTTGGGTAAGGTATAGATCATTGATTGTTTGAAGTAACACAATCGAACCAAAGTCAGAAGGCGAATTAAAACTGTATGTATTCCAATCTATTGTAGGCATGTTAAAGTCACCAACAACCAATATTGGCTTATTAGGGTCCGATAGCTGGTATAAACGTTGCACGATGCTATCAGTACATGAAGTAGGGCTGCGGTAAACGACTACAAGTATCAAGGAGAATGGCCGGTATAATCTGACCGCTAAAAGTTCGTTTGAAGTTAGGGGGTCGTTAAAAGTTTCTACGACACGGAACTTTATTGTGTCACGTATATATAGTAATATACCACCACCCTGTTTAGCTATTCTATCGCTGCGGCACGCATTATATCCTTTCAACAAAATTTCATTATCAGAGATAGAAGGGTTTAGCCACGATTCCGTAAAAGCTGCAATTATCGGTTGATGGTCGTGAATCAGTAATCCAATCTCATCAATTTTATTTAACACACTACGCACATTAGAGTATAGAATTTGGTGGGAAGCTTTGTTTATTGTACATTTAGATGATGAACTCTTTTGAGTTCCCGACTTGAACAAGACAATAGAGTTTCTTATGAAATTTTGGTAGATGCACTCTGTAGGCATGCGGTCGGCGTCGGAGCACGCTGGGAAGCAATATTTGCTTTGTTCAAAAGACCTTGCCAACGGATGTGGAGGCGCCGCCGCACTACCTGAAAATTCTGAATTGTTAGGTTGTTTTCACCCTGTGTCAGTCTTTGAGCTAGTTCCGATTTTGCCATTGATAAACGTGTACGATCAGCGGGGTCCAGGTCTCTAAGAATACGGGTGCCGGAACCTTTGAGGTGAAATGAGTTACGATGTATGAGCTGCACAATTTCACATGAAGTAAACACAATTTTGAGGAGGCGTGGTCGATCGTTGACGGACGAAGGAGCACGACCTAGCCGGAAGACAGCTTTGAGACGCATATCTCTCACAGCTTCACAAGATGATGATCCATTTAAGACAGTCGTTAGAATGGATCTGACATGTATTAAGTCATCATCAAGTCTGGCCTGATTGTTTAGGGCATCGGACTCCTTAATGTTAGCAATTAAAATGCATTTGTTTCTATCACAAGCAGCATTTGAACGGGGTCTGTTTGAGCAACCAGTACTATGTACAAGGGTACGATTGTGCTTTTCGTGAAAATCATTAATACAATCTACCTTAACAGGTTGCGTGTTATGAGATAGTTGGTTTATACGAATTGCGGGAGTTTGCGATCTATCAAATGACCGGGTATGCAAAGTTTTGTCGTTGTTTATAGCCGTTTCAGTCATATAACTGGTCGGTCGTATTACAAGAGGCACACCATTGTTAACCGAAACCGTCTGTTCGCCAATATTCTTAGGCATATTTTGATCTCTTCCGGGAATGTCATCACAAAAAATCGATTGGTTGCAAACAGTATGTCGAACAGTATCATTTGATTGGCTTGTAGAACGATTAGGAACATGACGTGACACTGAGTCTAGCTGGGCATATGAACTATTTGGTGATGGTACCATGTTACCCGTTTGCAACGAACATACTTGTCTCTGAAGTTCGAGAACGTTTGTCTGTAAAGTAGCTGCGCAAAATCCACAAATAAAATCTTTATCAAGGAAATTGACAGGTAGTTGACGTGGTATCCACACAGTGGTCCAAACAGGACATTGTGAATTAGAACATTTAATGTCACGGTGACTACTTCCGTCTGTAGATGATATGTCCTGGGAGATATCAACAGAATTGGCCTGCAAGGCTTGCTCGTCTTTGGACCGACTTTCATGTTGTCTTACTGAACGCTCACTGTCATCATCTCGCTTAGAAGGAACAACAGCTGCTTTACGTGGTCGACCTCTTGTCATTTGTAATTTCGTTCCTCGTTGTTTTGTGTTCCTCGTTTGTAAGTAGTTAATGAGTATCAAGATAGTTTAAACTGTTGTAAGAACTTTAATTACCAATACTGTTTTTAAATCCGTCGAAGATCCGTATTCCTTTAGGTGTTAAACAGGATTCATTGTATTTACTTTAGATCTCAAATGTATGTTATTTTATCTCAAACTGTATTGTATTGTAAACTGTAACTGTATTGATCTGTAACTGTATTGATCTGTAACTGTATTGATCTGGAATGTATGTTTATAATAAACCAAAATTGTTTTAGGTATATATATACTTCCTTTATTATTAATATTAGTTTTATTAAGAATGAGGCTATTTGGATAAATTTGATCGATTATAAAAATTATTAGAGTTAAATTTTTATGAAATATCAATTTTAACAATTTTTAAAAATTGTTATCGTCAGTTAAATTTTTATGATTATAAGATTTTATACAATCCTTATTTATATAACGGTAGAATTTATTATTCTTATATAATTTATTAATTCATTATAATATTATAATTTATTATATTGTATACGACAATTTGTAGTTCTAAACTTTATGACATTTGTGGAATATCTTTTAGATTAATTTACAATTGTGCATCTTGTCAAGAGATCAAGCTAGATACAGTTGTCTTTGCCTCATTGAACATAAACCTAACAAGGATAAACTGTCCTCACACGAATACGAATTATGAAAGCAAATTCGAGACTCGCGACGAAACACTGATTCAAGATCGGTGATTTCTTTTTATACAAAAAAAGTACTCAAGATGTGACCCAACCAAAGAGCAATAAAGGAGTTTAAAGACAGAAAGATTCATTCTCTAGAAGCTATTTTTGATGCAATACAAGCTCGAACTGCCTTACTGCGAGCAAAGTCAGTATTCAAACGTGTTTTTAGTGTATTGTGTATTATTACACTCAAATTATTTTGTTACATAATAGTGTTATTTGAAAAATGTCGAAAAAAGTAAGTGCGGAGCTTCAAAAGAACTCTATGATGTGCAATTCAACGAATTTTGTCGGAATTCCTGTTAAAGAAGGACTAGAACAAGCTTATCTAGATGGAATTCAACACAACACGAAGGTCAGTAACGTTTCTACTTTTTCTGGTAATGGGGAGATGCTTCCACCCATACCAAAACAAAAGAATCTTATAATTATTAAGCCTAAACTTCCGTTACAACGACATAATCTATTCGAAAAATTTCTAAAGAATTTTTGTGCAAATTATCCCTCGAGGATAATATTCAATAACGTGAAGTTTCTTCATTCCGAAATCAAAATCTCCTTTGCAACGGCGGACATGGCAAAGGAGTATACTGGGTTTTTCAGATCGTATTTGTCTAATTTTGGTGAACTTACTGAGAAACCTATCCTATCCACCTTGAAAGTAACGAACCTCCCCTGTTGGGTTGACGATGGAGACCTCGAAAATCTCTGCGCATCTTTTAAGGTCAGTAATTTTAGACTATTGAAAGGAAAGGACGGGGTACCTATCCCCGTCGGATTTTGCTCCGCCCCTATAGATAGGGCAGAAACACTTGACAAGTCAAATTACAACCCGTTTATGGGTCTCAATCTCAGGTTTCAGTTAATTGAAAGTGATGAATTCACTTTCCCCCACTGCAGTCGGTGTCACAAATGGGGGCATTGGTCCTCCAGCTGCAGTGGGACACCTACCTGTGGGGTATGCGGTTCCGCTAATTGCCCCGCCTTACTGTCCGACGTACGTTGTGTAGCCGCCCCGTCCTGTTCTAACTGCGGGGGTGCCATCCTGCCTGGGGCAGGAAATGTGGAATTTTCAAAGATTATAGGAATCGTTTCCAGAAGCCATCTAAGACTCCTGCCTCCTTTTCACAAGCATCCTCTCATCGGATGGATGATGCGGACATTATAAAACTCATCGACGTGAAAAATGAAGTTTCATATAGAAAGCTACAGAATCTAATCCTGATGGCCCTGGGTTCGGTAGGGCCCAATCCCTCCGTACCGGCTTCTAAAGTATTACCGGAATCAAAGAAGAGGGGGGCTTCGGCCCATACTGTCCCCTCACTCAAGATCGGTAAAATGCTGAGTGGCAAACAGCATAGGGGAAATGAAGATGCTGCCCAGGGGCAAGTACCGACCCCGGATGGGGCTAGTGTTTTCCTTGACTTTTCTGCTGCATTTGATCGTATCTCCATTCCTTTTGTGATCTCTTCTCTACGGTCCCTCGGGTTGCCTGCGAGAATTGTGAACAGGGTGGAGATCCTGCTGTACACCAAGCGGTTTTATTATGAAGACGACCCTGATGCGCGTCAGTTCTATCCTATTACGGGTGTGCCTCAAGGTTCACCTCTTTCTCCTATCTTATATCTTGCTGCCTCCATTAATCTATTTAAAATATTTAAACGCGAACAACGTCTGGTGGTGTATGCTGATGACACCACAGCCCTGTTCTCTGGACACAGGTGCAAAGACGTAGCCTCTGACATCAGCCGCTTCGTTTTAAGATTAAAAGACCTTTTACCCATATCCAATCTTATTTTAAACTCCGCCAAATCGCAGGCGGTTGTCTTTCATGGCACCACCGCAACAAAGAAAAAACTTAAGAGATTAGCACTCTCTGCACTCTCTTCCATATTTGCCTTTGAACCACTCCCCACCTTCACAAGTCGAGTAAAATACCTGGGGTTCACCGTTACGGTGAACTGGTCGGCGAAAGCTGACCTGGATAGACTTAAACGTATCCTGAAGAAAGCTAGGTGGGCTCTGAAACGGGCTCAGCATCTGTCATTGAAAGGGAAAA
The DNA here is from genome assembly GCA_012934845.2 of Pomphorhynchus laevis. Taxonomy (NCBI): domain Eukaryota; kingdom Metazoa; phylum Acanthocephala; class Palaeacanthocephala; order Echinorhynchida; family Pomphorhynchidae; genus Pomphorhynchus; species Pomphorhynchus laevis. The sequence goes on from WNNJ02002980.1 coordinate 25,179, forward strand.
CCCAGGTGCGCCTTTGGGGTACCTGGGCTATCTCTGGACTTGTCTTCTTCTCAAGAGGACGTCCCCCAGAGCAAAGGCTAAGGTTTCTTAAGCTCCTCGTCTCTCGTTTACCCAGCATAGTCCGCGCCTATTGGATTCTTCGGGGGGTGAAAGACCCCGGGTGGTTCAGTCGGAAGGCGGCGTGTTGGATCGGTTGGGGGCTCAGATCCCCCTGGACCTGAGGCCATAGAAGAAGAAAAGAGTTAGAAGACTGAAGAGCTACTGACTTTCTATTGTTGTGTCTGATCTGGTTTATTGCATGTTTCTTTTTCTCTTTTTTTGTGTAGTTAAGAAAGTCTTTATTTATTTATTTATGAATATGCCGACAGTTTGTTCACTGCTAGTTGCGTAATTCAGCGTTTGGGATTTCTGTGGCATCACGTCTACGACTGCACCCTGTTCGCTTACTTGATCACTGCACTGCTTGCGAAATTGCTGGTAGTATGTCATCGAATACCATTTGCTTACTCTGCAAATCTTGAATATCGATAATAAACGAATCCAGAGCAATATGGTCTTTCCCGTCAACGTGATAAAAACTATACGATTGAATTGGGCTGGTTTTCTGAAATGGGGTTTGAATCAACAGACTCTTGGTGTTCGCTGGCTTATTCTGTTACCTATCTGATGAATGTTGTTGAATATCGGTCTCACTATTTTTACAAAGCGAAATGCTTTGTTTAGACCGGTTATCATCGATCCGTTTCATTGATACCAGCTTGTCAATTGCGGCAAAATCGTTGTAGATATAGCTATTAAACTCACGTCTCCGAAGTGGTTTCCCGATGCATTTGTCGGGTGGCGTCGCACCCGGCCTCCTCTTTTATCAATATTTTCTAATTGTCGTTGCTTAGTAGTCGTTATCTAATTTGTTGAGCTAGCATTAGCTTCCTTTAATCGTTGTTTTCGCTTTATTTTCTTAATAGTGATGTCCACGGAGTTATTTTCTTGTGACAACCAATCAACGCACGTGTTTAAGTGTCCAGTATTTGATGCTTGATCGTCGATGTCAATGTGAAATCTGTCGCGCTGCATTTTAGGTGAATGAGTTAAGGCTGTATGCAATGATATGGGATTCGACATGCTGTTTAAGGGATCATTTGTTGATGATCTTACCGTTATCGACCCCCTTTGGAAGGTTAAAAGCTTTGTTGCGAATCTGATCAAGCAAATCGTTTTTAAATTTATTGCCTCTAGGCGGCAATTTGTTCTTCTCTTGTTTGCTAGTAGTTTCGTTTCCACTATCAAAATTTGATCCTACTATTAGGTGGTAGAGTAAGTTCGTCAATATGTGAGCGGTCATGTATAAATAATGATCGTTTTGTCTGATCGGCGTTATTTAAACTGCTCTGGGTTGAGTTGATTGTCGTATAATTCATCGACAACTTACATGGTTCTTGTAACAAAAATTCATTGTTAAAAGTTATTTTTATAATTATAATGAAGAAAATTTATAACTGTTCTAGCAAACTACAATAAAATAACATACAACTGATTACAACGTTTCAATCGTGGACGCGGCTGCTAATTAATAACTACTTACAATCAGAACTTGCAATCAACAATAATAATAATCACGAATCAACTACGAATCAGCTTCGAACCAACGGCTTACAATTAATTAATACAAAACCGAGCTTGGGATAACATGCAAGCGAATACGGCTAGTTGCGCAGTCTGTGGCGGATCGTTTCGCCTTAACGCATCAGGTCATCTTTGGGTACACGGACCTGTGAACTTGCGCTGCTCAGGATCAGGACATCTTCCGACGGCCAGCTCTCACAACGTTATCGCATCAACTGACACAATACCTGAGTTTTTGGAAGCTAACTAGAACACCTCGAAGACATCGTTTCAGTTTGAAAAGATAGACAGTTCCTGCTGCGAAAATCAAAAGAGATCCTTCGAGCTTCTTCATAGGGTTTGGATGGAACCAGTTAACACGATCAAGCACATTCCTTGGAATCTTCACCGCCGATTTGCCAATGTTTCTTCCTCTTTAATTCTAGAGGCATTGTGCTCAAATTCATCCAACGATTGGGAGCGTTTGCTGTGCTTTTTGAAAAAAAAAAAGATTTATTTTAACCTGGCAAATGCGTGCCAGCGCACGCTTACATGACCACAACAAAAACAAAACTGTGAATCAGGCGTCGAGAAGGTGTGAACGGAGGAGGTGTTTGAATGTGATAAAAGAGGGAGCGCGGCGGACGTCGAGAGGGAGTTGATTCCAGGCGAGTGAGGCGGCGACGAGGAAGGATCGGAGACCGTAGTTGTTGGAGTAATTAGGAACGTGGAGTAAGAGGGTATGACAGGAACGAAGCGATAGCGAGGTGGGGCGAGTATCGTCTAAGAAAGGAAGGTTGATGAACGATGGGGAGCCGACAGCGATGAGACGAAAAGTAATGAGAAGAAGGCGGAGTTTGATGCGGATGTGGATGGTGGGCCAGGAGAGTTGGGCAAAATATGTGGATGTGTGGTCGAAGCGACGGAGGCGAAAGAGCACTCGAACGGCGGTGTTGATTATTCGTTGTAGGGGTAGGATGATGGATTTTGGAGAATTGGCGAAAAGGCTAAGGCAGTAATCGATTTTAGGGAAAAGAAGCGATGAAAGAAGAGACATACAAGAACGGAAGTCGATAAGGGGGCGGATACGGCGGATGTCACGAAGAATTAAGTTAGACGAGCGGACCTTGTCACGGACGAAGGGTTTAAGGGAAAGGTGATCATCGAAATGGAAGCCTAAGAAAGTGAGATTGTGGACTACAGGGATGATCGATGAGGCAAAAGATACAATGGGAGGAGATATGCTTGGTTTACGGGGAAGGATCCACATTATTTTGGACTTTTCGGCGTTTAGAACGAGATGGAGATTGGAGAGACGCTTGTAGATAGAAGAGAGACAGTTGGAGGCAGAAATGGCGATATCGTGTATGCGATGTGCGGGTGCATGAGCATAGATTAGAATGTCATCGGCGTATTGCATGACGTTAAAGGAGTAAGGTTTGATAAATGGAGAGAGATCGCCAAGTAAAAGAGAGAAAAGCAGGGGACCTAGGACTGAACCTTGTGGAACCCCGCAAAAAATAGGGATGCCTACAGACTTCCTCAGGTCGGCACCATGCCGGAGACAACACTAGATCTAATATCAACGCGCTTATAGACAAATTCGAAAATGGAAGAGAGCGTGATTGCCTTTCCTCTTCGGGGTTTCGATCATCCAGGAAATTCAGAGGAACTAATGATAAGAAAAATGAATTAATGTAAGTCATCGAATTGGCGAGAAATGGCAATTTCGGAAAGGCGATGCGCCGCCTTACTTCGAATAGTGCATGCGAATATTCAAAATCTTTGTGCCGTAAACTGACAGATCTACACCCCTTACATGATGTTCTTTAAAGTCCTGGACAGCCATCTTTGAATACCCCCTTGTCGGTTGACTCAGACATAGTTGAGGCCGCAGTATCATCATTCCCATCCTCTTCCTCTCCTGGCTGTTTAGGTTTGAGGGCAGAACATATTCGAGATATGCTGTCGGTAGATCACGGGGTTTTTCTTCAACGCCTAACATCACTAGTCAACAACATGATCGCTGGTACTCTCCCGAACGACCTCGTGCCTTTTGTCGCCGGTGCTAATCTCATGGCATTAAACAAACCAGATGGAGGGATCCGCCCCATTGCCATTTGGGAGACATTACGTCGTCTTTGCGCTAAGTGTATTTGCTCCAAACTTCGACAGCGATTTGCCGAATCCCTCCATCCGCACCAGCTCTGTGTAGCGACGCCAAACGGAATGGAACAGATAGTACATCATGCACGTCGGCTACAACAACTTCATGATCAAAATGTTAATTGGGTTTGGACTAAAATCGACTTGGCTAATGCTTTTAACACGCTGAACTGGAATTCCTTCGTCAACGCGATCAGTAAGAATTTTCCAGAAATTAGTCGATGGACATCATGGTGCTACGGCACTACCTCGAGCCTTCGGTTCGGTAGCCTGAAACCTCTTCAGTCTCGAAGAGGGGTACAACAAGGAGATCCTCTTGGTCCAGTTCTATTTAGCCTGGCGATTGATCCGATTGTGGTCCAGATATCGGAGATTGAAGGTATCAGCTTAAATAGGTGGTACCTCGACGACGGAATAATCGGCGGTACTCCTGTTGCGGTGGGCGAGGCTCTGGCTCGTCTTGCTGCTAATTTTCCTGCGATTGGACTGTCTATTAACTAAAAAAACCGAAGTAATTAGTAGGGCAGACAAGGTCGACTTGATAAAGAACAGATGCCCATGGATCACATTGGTCAACACCACAAAAAACTTTACAATTCTTGGAAGTTCCATCGGGTCTAAGGAACATTGTTCGGGATACCTTGTCGATGTTGTTCTACCATCCCTGCGTCAAACTCTGGACTCGCTCGAAAATCTCCCTGACCCACAAGTTGCTTTCATCCTGCTTCGTAGCTGCGCATCCGCTCCACGGGTAAACCATTTAATGCGCACTATAGACCCCGCCGTCGCCTAAGAGTTTTTCCGTTTGTTCGACCGCTTGATATTGAAGTGTTTTAGCAATATCACTTCTATTCAACCCGATAAGTGGGCGTGGATGCAAGCTTGCTTACCGCTGAAGATGGGAGTACTGGGCCTTCGAAGCTGCTTCCAACACTCTCAGGCAGCCTTCCTGTCCAGTGTAGACACTGTCGCTAGCCAATTAAATCTTGACCCTTTAACTTTCCCTGGGTACGAATTCGTTAAATCTATTATTCCGCAACATGTAGGCAATCCGCAAACAAATCAGCGAGGATTATCTTGTCACATTGACGAAGTGTCGCGCAGCAGGCTATTGGAGAATGCCGATCGCTTCAATACTGCCCGATTATTGGCAGTTTCATGCCCACACGCGTGTGCTTGGTTACAGGCCGTCCCTAGCAAAGCCACACATATGAACTTGGCACCAAATGAATTCGTTGTGCTACTACGTCTTTGGTTAGGGTTGTCTCTCTGGAACAGTGATTATCGATGCAGACGCTGCCTTAGGATGGCAGACAAATTCGGCTTCCACGCCTTAACATGTCAGTTTGGAGGCCACCCTGGAATTCGACATGATAGCTTGAGGGATACAGTCTTTCAAGCAGCGGTTTCTGCTGGATTGAGGGTGGCAAATGAGGTACCCAACCTTGTTCGTGGTTTGCGAGAGAGACCGGCGGACATTCTATTTTATAATGACCCTCCTTTAGCAGTTGATTTTGCCGTAACTAACCCTCAACAAAATGCTTATATTTCCATGGCTTCTGAGATCCCTGGCTATGCCGCAAGCAAGTATGCCACCTGTGTCAAGGAAAGGAAATATAAACGCAAATTAGAGGAGAATGAATACAGTTTTACAGCAGCAGTTGTTGAAACTTACGGAGGATGGAACCCCCAAGGGGAAAAGCTAATTCGTTTCATTGCTCGTTCTATGTCATGTAGAAACGGTACCCCGTATTGTAGCAGAGCGGGTCAGTTATTTCAGCGCGTGTCCGTCGCACTGATGAGAGGAAATGCTAAAGCGATCCTCAAAAGTCTTGACGAGATGGGCCAACCCTTACTAGAGAAAAGTCTTGGATTTTGTGACGACCCATCTCCGCGACTCTTTTTTTTGAGCAACCTTGCACAGCCCGAGACCCAGTCACTTGAGATAGTTCATGACTCCAATATTCGGTCAGCTTCCGTCGTCTAAGGCGATCATTCTGAGGTTGACATGCCTGTCCTGCAACTCATGTCTCCACGACGACCTTCGGCATATCACTCAACATCTAAACAATCAAATAATGCTTCTTTGTCACTTCAGCAATCACCAACAATTAAGGAGGGGTTGATATCGCTTCAACCGAATATTGATCAACATACCTATTGAACTGCAACATTATCCAGATTACTACTTGCACCATTTTTGAACCTTCCATTTGGAAATTCAAATTGTACTGAAATACAACAAAATATTTTTGGCACTATTCAGACTAATCCACATGCAATTCAAAACCTTCTAAGTAATAATTTGGCTCAAAGACTTATGAGTAATCCTGCATTGCTTAGTTCAATTAAGCTTAACAATCCACAAATGCAAGGAGTGAGGGAGCAGAACCACGAGGTTTCACAATTCGTTAACAATCCGGATTTAATGTGTCAAACAATGGAAATGATTCGTATTCCTACAACTATACAGGAAATTACGAGAAACCATGATAGAGCCCTGATTAACCTTTAGAGTTTACCGAGCGGATATAATGTTCGACAGAGAATTTATCGCGATTTTCAAGAACCAATGCTTAATGTGGCACATGAGCAGTTTGGCGATAACCCTCTGAATACTAATTCTAGCTCATCTAGTACAGCTAACACTAGTCAAGTAGGAACTGAAAATACAAACCTCCTGCCAAACCCGGGGGCATCTCAGAATGCTGCATTTCAAATCGATTCGTCTAGATCATATGTATCTAATTCAAACCGTTTAGAGTCGCCATTGCAATCTACGTCAAGCGAAAACACTAATCGGTATTCTACGATGAACCCTCAACAATTATTAGTAGTCGATGCTGAAAATCCTCTCATGTTATTCGACATGTTGCGGGCATCCAGTTTTAACCCAAATATGGATAATTCTCTCTGCGATCCTGGTATTCTACTTAATCTGCTTAAGATTCTTCTTGATCTGCTGCGTATATATGAATTTATACAGGACGAAGGACAAAGAGAACAAGTACATCGTGTAATTCATGAGTTTATGAGTCAGTGGCTAATACCTGAAATTTGTGCTCTATGCACAAATACTCGAGCATTGAGGACGATTGTACAAATTCTAAAGAACCTAATTCGTCTTAGGGACACATCCCCACAAGTATATTCACAGTTGATATCTTCAAATATAAGCGGTATAGTCGATAATCAAATGAATAGTCAACCTACTTCATCTGATGTGGATTCTATTCGATCACCAAGCAATAGACAAACAGCTTATGCAACAACAGTATTTCAAAATTTACAATACTCAAATCAAGATAATACTGCTTCGTTTTTTCAACCATTAGATCGTCTTCATCCCCAGCAACATCAGCCGACAAATCAACAACCAAACCAAACTCAAGAACAACTTTATGCATCCGAACTTGTACAAATGCAGACATTGGGATTCCATAGCCGTGATACTAATCTGGAAGCGCTTGCTGCATCTATGGGGGACGCAAAAATGGCTGTAGAACGTAATGAAGACTCGACTTTTACAGTTGTTATGCTGATTTTTCATTTAAGTTTTTTATAATTTATTTTTATTTAAAAAAAATTTCTGGTAATTTAAATTTAATATTTTAACAAAATAAATATATTTAACGTCAGGGATGATAAGCTAAAATAAAACAGAAAACAAACACAGGCTAATGCTGTATCCGCCGTATCCGCCCCCTTATCGACTTCCGTTCTTGTATGTCGCTTCTTTCATCGCTTCTTTTCCCTAAAATCGATTACTGCCTTAGCCTTTTCGCCAATTCTCTAAAATCCATCATCCTACCCCTACAACGAATAATCAACACCGCCGTTCGAGTGCTCTTTCGTCTCCGTCGCTTCGACCACACATCCACATATTTTGCCCAACTCTCCTGGCCCACCATCCACATCCGCATCAAACTCCGCCTTCTCGTTACTTTTCGTCTCATCGCTGTCGGCTCCCCATCGTTCATCAACCTTCCTTTCTTAAACGATACTCGCCCTACCTCGCTATCGCTTCGTTCCTGTCATACCCTCTTACTCCACGTTCCTAATTACTCCAACAACTACGGTCTCCGATCCTTCCTCGTCGCCGCCTCACTCGCCTGGAATCAACTCCCTCTCGACGTCCGCCGCGCTCCCTCCTTTATCACATTCAAACACCTCCTCCGTTCACACCTTCTCGACACCTGATTCACAGTTTTGTTTTGTTGTGGTCATGTAAGCATGCGCTGGCACGCATTTGCCACGTTAAAATAAATCCTTTTTTTAATGCTATGCCATTTCGTCATTGTTTAAACTCATCAGTACCGGATACCTCCACTGCTGGATGCAGAGAGGACCAGTAGACTGCTGCGTAAACTAACAATCCAAGAGCGTCAGGCAAAACTTCGACATATTTAGATGAGGGCAGTCCTTAACATTACAGACGTAGTTGTACCATTCGTCGAATTGTTCCATTTATACGTTTACACTTTGAATATTTTTGTGGTCTAAGAGTAGTGGTTTGGCTTGATAGTACACCTCTCTCCAGTAGCATTCGTGGATTCCTGTGCACTTCTACGAATGAAACCCTGCACGAACGTTTCTGGTTGATCAAACGAAAGGACACTATGGATAAGTAACTTCCCTCACGGCTAAAGGAAGGATAGTTTGTGCTGAATTAGATATACGATCTTTAGGTCGAGCGTCCCAAACTACTTCAAAGTAATCCAAAATATTCTGCTTGAAAAATATGATGGAAGGCAATCTACTATATCAACGCTAGAGTTTATATTAGGTGTAAAGCTAAAGCTTCAATTAGCTTATTTAAGCGTCAGCGCTAAAGCTTATGCTCGCGATTTATCTAGTGTTGTACAAGTATGTAGTTGTTCCAACATAACTCATAAGTACTCTAATGACTGAAGAAGCGACAACACACGTGTTGTCCTGTAAAGCCACTTTTCAATTTCCGAATGTCAAATTTAAGATACAATATAAGATGCTACATAAATGTTATTAAATTAATTTAATAAATTATGACATAGATAAATGTATAATAATATGAAAATATAATATTTTATTAAATTAAATATTATATTTGATTATATTAAATATAATAATATAATACATTATTAAATGTTATTAAATGAATTTAAGAATTTATAACATATCTTTAAGAAATTTGTGTATCATAATATTGCTCAGTTGCTCAGTCTCTTAATTTTCACGTTGCTAACAATTTCTTTGTTAGATGTACATTGATTATTTTTATGACAATATTATTTTATAATATTTATTTAAATACTATGCATATGAGACAAGGGGTTTTTACAATGACAATATTATTTTATAATATTTATTTAAATATTACAAGCATATTAGATCATATGCTCGTAAATGCTGTCAATGAATAATAAATCATTTTCAAATTTCAATTGCATTGCTGTCAATATTAACGAATATAAGTTCAAATTCGTTAAAAAAACTTTAAATTTGTTTCTAAAAGAATCCAAGGAACACATATTTCTTTACATATTAATTGTCTCGTTCTTTAAGTTCTTCTTTGTGCTAATTGTACGACCATACTATTTAAAATTTCTCCTATCTTTCGGTCAGCAATATCGACAACAATTCGGTCAGCGTCAGGTTCTTCATGGTCTAAACCCCATATGAAATTAAGAGAAGTTAAAATGATATATTGAAATTAGTATTTTCAAAGCGTGATATAGCCACATTAATAATAACATTTGCAATCATATCTGATTGTAAATGATTATGGCATTTACAATATGATAAATTAATAGATGATATTATATTTATAATATTCTAATATTATTTCTGTATTAATAATAATTAATAATCTAATATTATTAATTATAATAATCTAATGTATAATAATCTAATAATATTTCGCACGGGACCATCAAGAACCAAATGGTGGAATTTTGGCGATAGGGAAGCAGAGACAATCTCGAGGATACGGCTTCCCGAAGTAACCACAGTTGAAGAAACGTGGAGCAAGACTGCACATATAGTACATACCATAGTGGATAAGACACTTGGTCGTACAAAAGCCGGTAAAAGATACATTAAGCGCGATACGTGGCTCTGGACTGAAGATGTGAAATCGAAAGTCAAGGATAAGAAACGAATGTTCCATATATATCTCGGCGACAAGACACAGGCAAACTTGCATGCATACCACCTAGCCAAGAGAAACTCAAAAAAGGCCGTTGCGATTGCCAGAGCTGTACACTACGATAAGTTGAACAAAAGACTCGATACACGCGATGGTGAACGAGACCTATTTCGGCTTGTGAAGCGAAGGCAACAAAACACGCAGGACATCGAAAAGTTTTACTGCATTAATGGAAGGGACGGCAAACTAATAATTGATCGACAGAAAGTTCGAAATAGATGGCGTGATCATTTTGAGGAAATCTCAAATGAAGAGTTTCCGCATCTACCGATCCCAAAAGTTGCAGAAACGTCCGGTCCATTACCTCAAGGTAATGGACTTTCACGAGGTGAAAGATGCATTAAAGCGTATGATGACTAGCAAAGCCACAGGTCCAGGCGACATTGTGACTGAGCTCTGGAAAGCCAAAAGCTGGGACCCAATCCCCTGGCTAACCAGTTTCTTCAACAAGATTATTGATGAGTATAGAATACCAAGCGACTGGCAGAGCATCACCACTATACCAATATGGAAAAAGAAGGGGATCGCAGCGGACTGCTCAAGTCACCGTCCAATTCGACTGCTCTGGCAAACGATGAAAATATTTGAACGAGTTCTAGATAAGCGTATTTGTGACATTGTTGATATCACCGTTAACCGAACAGGATTCGTAAAAAACTGTGGCACCACTGACGCTATCCACGCAGCACGACTGTTCCTAGAAAAACACTTGGAGAAAAATCAGCCGTCCACGTTGTATTCTTGGATTTGGAAATGGCTTTTGATCGTGTACCACATGAATTAATATAGTATGCGCTGCGTCAGCATCAAGTCCCGGAACATCTAATCCGATGGGTGATGCTGCTCTATGAGAATACCGAAAGTCGGGTTCTAAGCGCAGCTGGAATGTCACAGCCATTTCAAATATCAGTGGGGGTCCATCAAGGAAGTGCTCTCTCACCGGCATTATTCAACACAGTTATGAACGCTATAACGCGGGATATCCAAAAGTCGATTCCATATACCATTATTTACGCTGACAATGTCTGGCTGGCGGCGGACAACAAAAAGCACCTGGAGGAATCAACTACTGTATGGAATAACCGACTCGCACAATACGAACTACGACTTAATCTAGACAAGACCGAATACCTCACAACAGACCAACATGAAAGTGGCACCATCAATATTAATGGCTTTGACCTGAGACGTACGGACCGGTTCAAGTACCTCGGAACCATACTCTCGGCAACCGGAGACGTGACTTATGAAGTCAATGCACGAATAAGCTAAGCGTGGACAAAATGGCGAGCGACGACAGGTGTTTTATGTGACCGTCGCATCAAGGATCACCTGAAATCAAAGATCTACCGCTTAATCATTCGCCCTATGGCTATGTACATCACAGAGTGCTTGCCTATTACCAAGGCAGCGGAACGACGCTTTGCGGTCATTGAGACGAAAATGCTGCGGTGGATAAGCGGAATTACCCGGTATGACCACGTGAGAAATATGGACATCCTCCAAAGATACGACGTCGCCCCTATCGTAAATAAAATGCAAGGGGCCAGACTCCGGTGGTATGGCCACGTGTTGCGGAGTGAAAATTATTCCCTTGCAAAGACCGCCTTATAGTATGAGATCATAGGCAAACGCCCGAGAGGTCGACCCAAGCACCGATGGTTAGATGGCCTTCACACAGATATCAAGGCAGCTGGACTTCACCTAGACCAAGCCGAAAATAGAGCGAAATGTAGGGCTAAATCTCACATAGCCGACCCTGCCTCAAAGCGGGACAAAGGCTGAAGAATAAGAAGAAGAATATAATATTATTTCTGTAATAATCTTAAATTTATAACATATAATATATATAAGTATCACAGAATGAACAGTATCCTATAATTATAACGAAAAGAGCTTAAAATTTGGATGATATCATCAGATGATAACTCATGAATGTTAAAAAGGTAATACCGAGAATTCTATTAACCTTTAGGCTCATAGAAAGCTTGAACGAATTTAATAAAACCGAGTAGGCAAACACATTGAAACTACAATTGAAACTACCATCATTCATCAACCTTCCTTTCTTAGACGATACTCGCCCCACCTCGCTATCGCTTCGTTCCTGTCATACCCTCTTACTCCACGTTCCTAATTACTCCAACAACTACGGTCTCCGATCCTTCCTCGTCGCCGCCTCACTCGCCTGGAATCAACTCCCCCTCGACGTCCGCCGCGCTCCCTCCTTTATCACATTCAAACACCTCCGTTCACACCTTCTCGACACCTGATTCACAGTTTTGTTTTGTTGTGGTCATGTAAGCGTGCGCTGGCACGCATTTGCCACGTTAAAATAAATCTTTTTTTACAATTGAAATATTAATAGAAAATCAGATAATATAGATCATATTAAAAAAAATTAAATTACATAGATTTTTGTTCAAATACATGAAATAGAAAGATACTAGGTCTTGTAAATATTGTTTAGAATTTTTGTTTATAATAAAAATTATTGAATGATAAAAAATAAATATTAAAGGGTTTAATGGAAGAAAACAACCAGCCGTTACTGATAAATTAGATCGTACGTAAGATCATAAAGAAAGCATGAATATTCAAAACGACAACAACTCTTTATCTGAAAGACACGTAATATCTGTAAGACACCCTAAATATAATTCCATGGTTTTCACCGTAAGCTTAATATCTGTAAGACACACATAATATAATTCCATGGTTTTCGCCGTAAGCCTAATATCTGTAAGACACACTTACTATAATTCCCTGGTTTTCACCGTAGGCAACCACGAAAATACGTCCTGTACAAAGCTAAATAGATTTGCTCAGATTCATGCATCGCTATGCCGATACTATTAAGGATTTGAGGTAACAAACTTAGACGTCACCCCTCGCATTATTGATATTTCTTATATATCATAAAGATGTTTATAGACGACGATTAATAACATATATTAAGAAATATCAAGGACAATATATTCCCTACAACTGGATTGAAGTTGGGAGAAAAGCTAGACGGTGATTTAAGGCAACGTAAACTCCTCGTTCTCTTGCAAAACTGGGGTTTGCAACTGCAAATATTCACCTGTCTGAATTAAGCACTGGAAATTTGTTATGAAATTAATTAATATGAACTTAATTTGTTAATAAATTAGATATCAAATGATTCCACGATCAATAGTATTTCCATTTGAGTAAATCTATTGATGCATAGCAGCAGTGCATCGTCGTGCTACATTGTATTTTCTGGTATTTAACTGGTGTGTATCTTGTAGCACAACGCGCTTGGTTCTCTAACGCTTAATGCAGACCGGTGAATATTTGCAGTTGCAAACCCCAGTTTTTGCAAGGGAACAAGGAGTTTCGTTGCCTTAAATTACCGTCTAGCTTTTCTCCCAACTTCAATCCAGTTGTGGGGAATATATTGTCCTTGATATTACTTAATATATGTTATTAATCGTCGTCTATTAACATCTTTATGATATATAAGAAATATCAATAATGCGAGAGGTGACGTCTAAGTTTGAAAGAAATATCAAGGACAATATATTTCCCACAACTGGATTGAAGTTGGGAGAAAAGCTAGACGGTGATTTAAGGCAACGAATACTCCTCGTTCTCTCGCAAAGACTGGGGTTTGCAACTGCAAACCCCAGTCTTTGCAAAGCATAGCATGTTGATATATCAAGAATTCCGCTAACCTTTATCGAAATAAATCTCCAGTTGTGTATGAAACAATTTATTATCATTCCGTCTTATGCACAAACAAATTCATAGGACAATCGTTCAACATTATATGAGTAGATGATCCATTCAGACTTGGTCAACTTAACTTAGCATTATCACGCATTATCCTCTGACGACAAAGAGATAACTTAAGAATATGGCAACAGAAAAAATAATTTATCAAATCAGCTAACTAAGTCACTTATTTTATACCATATCAAAATTAAAAATAATAAAAAACATTTATAATTATGAAGAATTTTATACAATTTATATTTATATAACGATAGAATTTATTATTAAAATTTCGAAAAAAAAAATCAATTTTTATGAATTGACAAATAAAAAATATACGATGTAATAATATACGATGTAATAATCTACGATGTTATAAAATTAGATGTCATTCATTTTTATACTATAAATAAATTAAACACAAATATATAAATAATTAAAAATAATACACGATTATATAAGATTTTATACAATTTATATTTATATAAAATTAAAATTTAAATTAAAAATCAATTTTTATGAATTGACTAATAAATAACAGACATTTCAGATAAGCATATCTGTTTATCATCCATCCATAAATTGTTTTCGCTTAATAGTTTAAATTTATTTTTTAATAATATTTTCAGTTGATTTATATATTGTAAATTTAATATTTTAATAATATTTTGTTGATATTTACTTTTCTATTATAAGAAAAAGAAAAAACCCATTGAACATGCTTAGCAGAAAAATAGTCGTATCGCAAAAGGTCGTTTTAAAAAAGAAAAATAAGTATAATAAAATAATAAATAATAATACAATAATGAATGATTATATTCTGCTTTTGTTACATTCTTTTTTTACATTCATAACTACCGGACGCATTTGTTAACCTTCGTCACATTTTCTGCATAGAAATGTTAAAAGAATTGTTTTACTGAAGGATTAGTTTTCTACATAGCATTCTCGTAGGTGCAGCAAGAATTTTATGATTCGGCGAACTGAGCATTTTTCAGTTGCCAAAGGCTACTAGAATATGCGATATTCCAGAATATCGCATATTAGAATATGCGATACATATCGCTACTAGAATATGCGATATACATAATAATTTGATGTTTAATATTTACAATATTCATATTTTACAATAAATAATAAATTATAATGCAGTATAGATATATGTTCTAAATATATTTTTAAAAATACGATTTTAAAATTATAAATAAATTAAAATATAAAACATAAAAATATACGATTTTAATTTAAAATACAAATATATTTAGAATATATATACAAAATTCCCAAAAATTAATTTCTGTTTTCTCTGGACTTTTATATCTTTCAATAATTTTTCTAATTGCAACTCTAGGAATAGCATTCTGTTTGCTAAGAGTGCTTTCTGATCATACATTTTTAACATTATTGGAAAAACAAGTTGAATATTTCGTATAAATATAAATTAAATATTTATTATTTTATATTTATATCAATTAATTTATAATAAATATCAATTCCTACATTTACTTTAACATTTCAGTATATTGACATTTAAAAGTTGCTATCAAATCCAATGTAGATAATTTAATAAAAGCAATTTTGTAGTTACCACAAAAACAAAATAAGTATTTTGAATATGAAATTAAAATTACATTTAGCTTCCAGCAAGTCCATAATATTTTTCTTTAACTTTGTATATTTCTACTGGAATAATGCTATTTTGAATAACGATAATTACCTATCGTTCTATTTTATAACAAAAGAGAAGCGTACGTTCTTTCCATCTGCATCTACAACAAATGGTAAAGACATTCTGTCTGCATTCGTTGTTTGCTTTATTTAACTCATTTATTATTATGGTGAATTCTTGTAACATTTTTTGTTTTTAATCCGTTTATATGACATTTGTTTTATATTGAACTCGTTATGAGGTAAACTCTTGTAAGATCCGTTTTTGTGCCATTCGTTTCCGATTGGTAAAAAATGAAACGTGTACCGTACGGATTTGCTTAATAGTCGAATTTTAGAATCAATGGTATTTGAAATACACAAATATCATTAATTGATATATTATTTGATATACAGTACACATTTCAATATTTGCAAAACGGATACAAATACAATATTAAATCGAAATGGTGTGAAATGCAAGCAAAATAGTAAAATAGTAATTTAAAACAGGTAACAGACATGATTTTGGCATGCTTTATCTGAAAACGATATGATAATTGCTTATTTGGGTTTTATAAATCTAAAATCATAACACGAACATACATTTTTCGACATGTGAAAGAACGACTTTTTATTTTTTTATACTTAAGAATATATATTTAAGAGTGCATATTGAACAATCGGTTCATATTACAAAAATATATTTTTAGAATTCTGGTGCAGGATCAATAAAACACTAATTTATTTTATATTTCGCTAGCTGCTGATAGCATCATCAGTAAAATAAAACGTACAGTTTGTTCATCTAATAAACATGGGATGAGGTTGATTTCAAACATTTTGTTATTACAAACAAAATTTTGTTATTTGCTAGTAATTTGTCAATTTCCAGCTACAAAATTAAAAACTGAAATTTTCAGTTCAAACAGAAAACAAGCAGAAAAGAGCAGAGTACGGCATTGAAATGTCAAGTATTAGTGATGATAACCTGATATTTTTGGACGAAACGGGTATAAATCTCCAAATTTACCAAAGTTTTGGCTACTCTCCCAGAAATACGAAGTGCTACATAAACGTGCCCAATTCAAAAGGGACCAATATTTCAGTTCTATGTGCCATCACAAAACAAAGTGTTTGTGCTTATAAGGTGAAAACAGGAAGCTGGAAATCATCCGATCTGAAAGAATTTATAGAGACGGAACTACCAACTTTGGCATCACATGAAAGGAAAGTTATGGTCATGGACAACGCCTCTATCCATAGGACTGCCGAGGTAAAGGAAAGCTTGGCTCAGAGGAATTACATTCTTAAGTTTCTACCACCCTACTCCCCTCACTTGAACCCTATAAAGGAGTTCTTCTCATGTTTCAAATCAAAGGTGAAAAGCATAAATTCATCCTCCAATAGAGATGAATTGATTGAAACTATTCATGGAGTATTCAGATATGAAGAATTCAGACTAGAAGGATATTTCACCCATATGCGAGATTGGGTTGTAAAGGCAATCGCACTAGTCGATTTTATTTAAATAATAAAATTCTTTGCTATACATCTAAATTAATTATATTTTATTTAAAAAATCTAAAAATGTTGCCTATAAAACTGAAAAAGAGTTGCCTATAAAACTGAAAAAAGTCGTCTATAAAACTGAAAAAAGTTGCCCATAAAACTGAAAAAAGTTGCCTATAAAACTGAAAAAAGTTGTCTATAAAACTGAAAAAAGTCGCCTATAAAACTGAAAAAAGTTGCCTATAAAACTGAAAAAAGCTGCCTATAAAACTGAAAAGGACTGTAACAATTATTTATTATTTATAATTATTAATTATTTAATTATTAAATTTTGATTTAACATTATTATTGTTTTTTATTAATTTATTTTTTTAATTTTATAATTATATTAAATATGTAGACTCAGTTAGCTGATTTGTTTCTTGTTTCCATAATCCAGAATATAATGTATGTTCGTGAGATAATATACCTCACGGACTATATACCTTACTATAAACATTTTACACGTTTTTATACTATCATTTTTAATTAAAATTTGTACATGCAAAAGCGTCAATTTAAAGCAATGTTTGCTTTATAAAAGATTTTAAGAAAGTATATGATACTTACGAAATATTGTCAATATTAAGAAAATAGCCAGAAACGTTGTTATTAAGATTGAAACGGACGCATTAAAGTAAAGGAACGGCGCTTGTGTTATAATGTTACCCATCTTCGATTTTCGATTGCAAATGCGTGTTCTCCAAAAAGCACACAAATAAACGACTTATTGAGACTCCGAATATTTTCATGCCTGCTTAATATGATCTAAAGCTTTTAATTTTGATTGGCCATTGAACATTCAACGAGTCTGCATACAAAATTGTGATTTTACTCATTATAGACAAATTCGCTAGTTTCACGGAAAATAACTAATTAAGCCTTGATTGCCTATATAGCTTGCAATTTTATTTTTCGGACTTTCCGTACAAAACATGTTTAATCAGAGCATTAATTTCAGAAGTATTCCTTCTGAAAAAGATTCTGGAAATGGCAAGGTTAGTGATTTTTGTTTCACTAAACATGATGTGGAGGATTACCTCCCTCCTGTTCCTAAACTAGCACATTTATGTGTAATAAGAGCAACAAAACCTATTCAAAAACACGCCTTATTTGGCACGTTCCTTCGAGATTTCGCCATGATTACTAGGAATAGAGTTTTATTCAACTCTCTTAAAACCCTCGAGAATACACTCAGGGTCTCCTTTGCGAATGGTGACATACTCGAGGATTACACAAAATTCTTTTCCACTAATCTATCTACTATTGGTACTATAACTATTCTGCCGCTAAGATGTACTTTAAAAATTTCTAATTTTCCTTCGTTCAATTCTGACGATGATATTGATCAATTAAAAAAACTGTTCAAACTTTCTTCAATCAGACAGGTACTGGGTAAAGGCGGTGACCCGCTCCCAGTTGCCTTTGCTGAGACGGATCTAGACAACGGGCACATTCTTGCCGCTTCAACAGTTAATCCCTTTTTGGGATTCAATTTGAAATTCTTGCTGATTAGTGAGAACACCCTCACCTACCCTCATTGCCAAAAATGTCACGGCTGGGGGCACTGGTCCTCCACCTGTTCTAATTCCTCTGTTTGTGGTGTTTGTGGCAAGGGTGACTGCCCGCACCCGGCTAACAACGACAAATGCCTTACCACACCCTATTGTGTAAACTGTGGGGGAGTGCACCCCGCTTGGTCGAAAAAATGCACCCTGTTTAAAGCCTACAGTCAGAGATTTTCTAAGCCGATTACGAAATCGTACGCTGCTGCTGCCGCTCCAAATCGGATGTCAAATAATGACATTATACACCTTCTGGCTAACCAAAAGAAGATGATTATTAGTGAACTACAAGCTCTTTTTTGCCCGTCATCTCCTCTCTCGTAGGCACGCCCACGGTGGCACCAGTTCCAGCCGATTTGTTGCATACCCCCAGCACTAAGAAGCGTGGCGGGTCTGCTCAGCCCGTTCCTCCTCTCAAGATCGGAAAATTGTTGAAGTCTATGGCCTCCTCAGGAAATGATGATACTGCCTTGGGGAGTCCGACCCTAGATGGTGCTAGTGGCAAGGGGGTAACCCTCTTGCACCTAGCTCTGTCTAGGTTGGCATCCCCCTTCCAACTAATTTAACACAATGGTGAGTAAGCCTGAGCCTTTTTCACTGAATATTCTTCAGTGGAATTCGGGAGGTGCTTCTGCCCTTAGACTTTTATCTGGTAGAGACGCAGATGTCATAGTCCTTCAGGAGACGCGGTCTATCCGTCTGCCCCAGAACATTACTCGATTTATCCCTAAGCACATTTATTCACACTATACTCCGTACATAACCCCGCCTCATTCCTCTTCTTCTCAAGGACTCTTGACCTTAGTTAAGTGCTCTTTAAGATCTTCCCTCTTGCTAAATTACTCTTGTCCAGCCCTGTCTTGTCTAGTAGTCTCACTCGTTAAGAACGGTAAACGCATCAGTCTTGCCAACGTTTACATTCGTCCAGGGGAGATTCACAAGAACCGTGACCTTCTGGATGGGATTATTGACGGCGGCTATGACATGATACTAGGTGACTTCAACGACAGAACTGGTCGTTGGATTAATGCAGCCCTCCGCAGAGCCAGGAACGGTTATCTTATTCATAAACCACCCTCCCCAACCTTTCATTGCACATCAACGAATTCACTCCTCGACTTACTATTGCTACATAAGAGGTGGTTGTTTAAACCCCTCTGTACCG
The DNA here is from genome assembly GCA_012934845.2 of Pomphorhynchus laevis. Taxonomy (NCBI): domain Eukaryota; kingdom Metazoa; phylum Acanthocephala; class Palaeacanthocephala; order Echinorhynchida; family Pomphorhynchidae; genus Pomphorhynchus; species Pomphorhynchus laevis. The sequence continues at coordinate 44,803 of WNNJ02002980.1, forward strand.
AGCAATCGCGTCAACATCTGTCCACCTCTCATGATTTAATTCGTTAGCGGATAGAGGAGGATACGCTGCTTCGAAGAAGATTCCACTTTGATCCGATCAGAGTGGCTTTCTTCCATGCAGCCATCCAACGCTTTCTCCGAATTGGTAATGAGAGTTTAACCGAATTTAACTCCTATCTCTCTTCGCAAGCTACCGCGTTTCTCTCGACAACCTATAAAGGTCGAGTATTTTGTCCCACTCCGACAAAACTCAAGGTCCTAGCTAGACTACTTAACCTCCCTTCTCTCTCTTCTTCTGCCAAACAGACTATCTCGAACGAGTACTGGCGCACCAGATACTGGTTCCAGCTGAGTAGGGATAGGGCGAGTATCGCTCGTCTTAACCCTTCTCAGTCTTCCTTCTGGAAGATATTCAAGAGGGAGAAGTTTGTTTGCTGGAGGGATAAGGCTGTGGGGTGGATCGGTAGTATAGGCCTTGACAAAGTTTTGGAGGAGTCACTAGCCCTACATAATTATGGAGCCACTCAATCACCGCAACCAATCCCGCTCTGGGGAGACTTCAGGAGTAGAGACTTATCTGTGCCAGATATTCTCAACGCCTGGGGGCCTCTACAGGGCACCTCCAATTCCGTCGCTCCACTCTCTTCTCGTGTATGTCAGCTTTTGACAGCTGATCAAAGAAGGGAGGTGGCCGTAACAATGCTATTAGCCACCCCATCCGATGTGGCCGGCATCAACATTAGCAAAAGAATTTTTATTCCAAAAAAGCATCCGGTCTCATGTCCTAAAGACCTGCGGCCAATTTCGATTCAAAATTCCCTCGTTTCGATCTACGAAAAAGCGCTTGCGCGTAGAATCCGCGATCATCTAAGTAAGCGAAATTTAATCCCACCCGGTTTCCATGGGTTCGTCAAAAGTCGCTCGGTCCATTCAGCAGTGGGTGAGGTGCAACGGTTCCGTCGGGAGAATAGCCATCAACTCGTTGTGGCTGTTTTCCTTGATTTTTCCGCTGCATTTGACCGTATATTAATACCTTTTGTTATCTCTTCTCTCAGGTCCCTCGGGTTGTCAGCAAGAATTGTTAACAGGGTGGAGATACTGCGGTATACCAAGCGATTTTACTATGATGATAACCCTGATGCGCGTCAGTTCTACCCTATTACGGGTGTGCCTCAAGGTTCCCCTCTCTCTCCTATCTTATATCTTGCTGCCTCCATCAATCTATTCAAAATATTTAAACGACAGCAACGTCTAGTGGTGTACGCTGATGACACCACAGCCCTGTTCTCTGGACGCAGGTGTAAAGACGTAGTCTCAGACATCAGCCGTTTCTTTTTAAGATTAAAAGACCAGTTACCCAAGTTCAACCTTATTCTAAACTCCGCTAAATCGCAGGTGGTTGTCTTTCATGGCTCCCCTGCGACAAAGCAAAAACTTAAGAGACTAGCACTCTCTGCGCTCTCCTCCATATTTGCCTCTGAACCACTCCCTACCTTCTCAAGTCGAGTAAAATACCTGGGGTTCACCGTTTCGGTGAACTGGTCGGCTAAAGCTGACCTAGATAGACACAAACGTATCCTGAAGAGAGCTAGTTGGGCTCTGAAACGGGCCCAGAATCTGTCGTTGAATGGGAAAACCCAGGTGCGCCTTTGGGGTACCTGGGCTATCTCGGGATTAGTCTTCTTCTCTAGAGGACGTCCCCCAGAGCAAAGACTAAGGTTTCTGAAGCTCCTTGTCTCGCGCTTACCCAGCATCGTCCGCGCCGATTGGATTCTTCAGGGAGTGAAAGACCCCGGGTGGTTCAATCGGAAAGCGGCGTGTTGGATTGGTTGGGGGTCTCAGATCCCCATGGATTTGAGGCCTACGCAATGAGAAGAAGTGATTATGAAGAATATGCAGTCTCACTGTTGACTTAACTTTTTATAACTAATTTACTTATTTATCCCTTTATGTGTAACATGTTATCTCTTTTTTATTAAGAAAATCCTTATTATTAAAAAGCACATGTTTTTTTACACTGTACGAGTGCATATTACAAGTTAACTGCCGTGAAGCTTTAACGAGTCATGTTTACATCAATTTTTGCGTTGTATAAGCCGTAACTTGTCTAATATGGAGTTAACTTTGACTGCACGTGAATTCAGTTAGGGGTTATTGCTTACAAAATAAACTAGATTGTAGCTACAATAGAAACTGGATTAATATTACAAGCTCGTTTTTATGGCTCCCTATTTAAATCGTATTGATAGGGAAAGATATTTAGCTAAAAAGTATATCAAGTATTTACATTGAAACAGAATGCAAAATCTTGCTAAAGAGATTGGAAAATATCGAAATTAAAAAGAAAAAAGATATTCTATAAATGAACCAACAAAATAATATTTTAGTATTTTATCAACATATTTAGAATTAATTATGTAGCTATTATTAGAGAAAACAATTTAGAAATCTATAAAGAAATATTTTACATTGATTTGAACAGTTGATAACTTTTAACAACTTTATTTTAATTAAAGTTTAAAAAAACTAGAACAGTTGACAGAAAAATGTTCTAATCAATATTGTGATTTAAATATAAACTGTGGTCTACAATAGCGCTACTTAGTCCCTTTTTGAGTGTGTATTTGTGTTGTTTTAATATAGTCTCTAATGGTTGGCCTTTTTGACCCACATATTAAAAATTTAAATCTTTAGTACTTAAGTATTTTTCTAATATGGTTGTGTACACATATATAACTTTTGTGAAGTCATAATTTTTAACGTTGCTTTTTCGGTGTTGACACTTAGTTTTGTTGACTCAGACTATACTTCTAACGGATCATCCAGCAGCATCTGATAGGGGCTGCCCTGCTTAAGGCTGTTGCAAACTGTAACAAAATATATAAATATTAAGAAATCTATAAAGAAATATTTTACATTGATTTGAATAGTTAATATCCTACAATACATATAAATTTAAATAAATATACTAGAATTTAACACAAAATGTATTATTTGCTATCCATCGAATTTCTAAAAGGATGATGTAAGAGAATACTTTAAAGCAGTGGTCCCCAACCTTTTTGACATCACGGACCTGTCAAAGTTAAAAAATAAGCGGATTGGAAAACTATATACAATTCTTTTAATATCAAATTTGAAACCACACCTTTCCAACAATCGCAAACTTATCTACAAAATATTAAAAATTGTTTAAAAAACTTATAAAGATGTATTTATTATATCCCAAAATACAATTTAAATCAATGAGAACCTTGTGCTTGTGTATCTTCAACAAGGAGATTTCACATAGGGTTAATAGAAGATAGAGACACTCTAAGTGTTTTGCTAATATCCAACCTATTTCGGGATTTTGTTTTAGTTGCAGAAACCACCGAAGATCCAGATTCACATAGGTAAGATGTGAGAAATAGCAATAAAGATTTAAGTCAAGGGTTCTTATTTCACGATGTTCGCTCATAACTTTAATCCAAAAACTTGTTAGAGTCGAAAAAGAAAATTCACTTTTGAAGTTGCCGTCGTTCACGACATCCTATAACTTCTTTTGTATTTGCAAGGACATATCTTTACCAGATGATTAATTGCGAAATGGATCACGTATCCATTCGTTGCCGATTCTTGGATCTTTAGAAGCCGAAAAATATTTCTCAAATTCTTCAATAAACAAAGATAAATGATTAGAAATTAATTGATGGTGAATATCCATCGTTTCTTTTCCGCACAAATATTCAAACAGTATTGGAAACATATCTAGAATACCTTCATTTACACGCCGTATCTCTGTCTTAGATTTGAAAGCTGCAATCTTATCTGCTAACTTTAACACTGTTATCATCCTTCCCTGAAGTGACAAGTTTAGATCATTTAGAAAACCGAATACATCACACAAGTAAGCCAACCTTGACAACCATACACGCTCGCTGAAAAATAATACCATAGGTGATTCTTTTTCTTCTAGAAATCTTTTTAGAGCATCACGCAATTCAAATACTCTAGTTAAAGATTTTCCTCTAGTAAGCCATCTTATTTCAGTGTGTAAAAGAAAACATTTATGCTTCGCAAAGCTGTTCAAACAGGCATGAATTTAGAGCACGTTCTTTGATATAGTTGATGACTTTAACGACATCAGTCAGCACAGTGTTAAGTTATGTGCCCATTTTTCTACTTGCAAGCTGTGAATTTTTTCTACCTATGAATGATGGAGTATATAGATTCACATTTTTGGGAAACCTCCTTTACTCTTGCGATTAGCCCAGATAGTCTTCCAGTCATAGCAACACCATCTGTACTTATACTCACATAAAAGTTCCAATCAAGATGTTTAGAGACATATTCATTTATCACATCAAATATCTGAGCCCCTGTAGTGTGGGTCGGCAGAGATAAGGCACATAACAAGTCCTCTTGTATATCTTCCTTAAAAATGTGTATTACAAAAACAAAAAGCAGTGTCTTGTTACCAATGTTTGTAGATTCGTCTACCTGGAGTGCATACCACGGCAATTCGGATATTCTCCACAGTAATTGTTTCTCAATATCCAGGGCAATTATATCAATCCACCTAGTTATAGTGCTAGCAGACAAAGGTATATTTGATATTTTCATCGCAGACTTTTCTCCAAAGATTTCACAACAAATATCTTTAGTACATGGCAAAATCAATTCTTCACCGATCGTAAATGCTGTTTTAGACCTTGCAATACGATTTGCGACCAAGAATGAAGCCTTTAGGGCCTTTTTATTTGTAGATATTATTTTCCGGATAAACTCTTTCTGTCCTTTTTGTTCATGCAGTATTCTTTTTAAAAAGCCAAAGGTTTATCTTCTAGCGACTGATGTTTTGTTTTTAAGTGACGAAGCATTTTAGAAGGCTTCATTGCATCATTTAAATGGTCTTCGCCACATATTATACATAGAGGCAAGGGAATGCTGGATTTTTTTCATCTCTGTAAAACCATATCGTAAATATGATTCGTTGTATTGTTTGATAAAGGTGTTTTGTACTTGGTCTGATAAGATTATCTATCGTCTAATTTCTTGCATTATTTGAACCACTTAGCTCTTCCCTATCAAAGCTAGCATTTGTTTTTTTAAGAAATGTTTCTAAAATGTTCGGACGTTTACTCATTTAATTTTATTGGGGTAAAAAATTTTCAATTTAAAAACATATATAATTTAAACAGAGGAGCATCAAACTAGAAACATTTTTGAAATCGGAATGCCTTAATACTGATTATAAAAATGTTTTAAAAATTTTAAAATCAAAATTTTATGTTTAAATATCATTTAAGTTTTATCAAACAAAAAAGTTCCTCAAGGATGGCAATGTTCTCTGTGATACATCTTTATTGCATTGGAACCATTTCTCATTGTCTGTAAAGGAAATCATAATTTTAATAAAATAAAAATATTTTCTCTATGGAATGGCACTGGTCCGCGGACCGGCGATTGAGGACCACTGCTTTAAAGGATTGTTTTTATCCATCGATAAATGATAACTTTAAACTTTTTTAGTCAATCCATATAAATTGACTTTTATTTTAAATTTCAATTCTTTATTTTAACTTGATATAAATTATATAAAATCTTATAACAATAATTTATTATTTATAATTATTTATTATTTAATTATAAAATTTTGATTTAGAATTATTATTATTTAATTGTATAATTAAAAAATAATTATATAATATAAATATGAATATGATATAATATATAAGTATAATATAAATATGTAGACTGATATCTGATTCATTGAATTATTGTAAATTTTTATATTACATTGCAAATATAATATAAATCATACAAATCACGTTCAACTTTTATATAATGATTTTTGAAATCATTATAATTATAATAATGAGAGAATTTATTACACCTCTTTACCTTTCGGTACTGGGTAAACAAAATAAATACACCAAAAGTTTATCAATTTTATAAGTTGTATTTCAAAATCTTCTCCTACTGTCAATATCGGATAGTGACAGATTTTTCAAAATTGGGCAAGTGAAAATATGCAGGTTAGATGCTCATTCATTTTTGCAAAGAACACAAATGCACAAAGAATGCAAAAATGCACAAGGAATGCACAAATGCACAAACACAAATGCACTGGAATTCTAATAGCGCAGAATTTATCGTGATATCCATGGACAGATGCTCTCCAGATCAGCGGTCTTTTCCTTGCACAGGGTTCTCTCCATTTAGTCTGTAAGAATGCCGGAGTAAGATAAAATTCAGAATCCAATGACGTCGTCTTTCGAAAGAACATGTTCAGGTTAGTAGTAAATGATGCAGTGTGTTCAAGATTAAATGTTGAGCAGATGTATTTAGAGCAAGGTTCTAGCGATGATAGTATCGCTATAACCGATGAAGAACATTTTGGTGAGACTCCAACAATTCGCTTCACGAATCTCCATTGACACCTGTCCAACTGCTGAAAATTGAAGGGACTTAAATCCGACCAGATAACTGGCAAAGCATATGAAACTATGGGAAGCAACATACTTCGAAAATACCGGAGGGCTCCTGAGAAAGATAAAGAACCTAAGTTTTTTGCATAAGAGGTTGCTACAACTAATTTCGAGGATTGACGATGTAGGTGTTCAGTAAATGACCATTTCGACGAAAGTAATACTCCCAAATAATTGTAACTATTGCAGAATTCTACATTTTCTATTCTCAGCATGTTACATCGACGCAAAGGTCCACCTAACCAAAATTTAAGGGCTTTTGATTTATTTACATTCACCGTCAACTGATTTGATAAACAATAGGATGACAGAGCATCTAACGCACTTTGAGCGGATAAAAGATCTTTGGCTAATATTACTAGATCGTTGGCATAGAGGGTACAAGAGACTTCATTCGATGCATGACGAAGATGCATAGGCAAATCTATAACAAAAAAGGAAAATAATATAGGGCTGAGTGTATCTCTCTGTAAAACACCGCGATTAGCAAAAAAGAAATCAGAGGTGTTGATACCATCAGATACTTTAAGGCGATTAGGCTGAAGCACAGAATAAATAAGATACAAAAAGCGACCACTAACGGACACTCTGGTGGAAAGTTTATCAAGTAACAAAGAACGATTCACTGTGTCAAATGCTCGCTCAAAGTCAACAAAAGTAGCATACAACGGTCTACGATTAGCGAAACAATTGGTGACTTCGTCACGGGCATGCTTTATTGCATCGGACGTTGACCTTTTCGGGAAGAATCCATACTGCTCCGTAGGTAAGAGATGCTCGCGACACTTAATAAGGCGCATATACATTATATGAGTCAATAACTTATAACTGTGATTCAATATCGCAATCTCCCTGTACGCATTCAGTGAATCATAGTTACCTTTACCCTTATGCAGGATCTTAATTACACCGTCGCGCCACGAAATCGGAAACGGATTATAATCATTATAATTATAATAATTATAATGATAATCATTATAATGATTTTTTTATTCCCACAAAATGTTTGTCCCATTTTGTTAGAACCTTTCCATAATCTATGCTAATATTTATTTCGTTTTTGTATTTATAAAAATTAAGGGTTTAAAAGTTTTATTTTTTTGAAATGTAAAAGTGACGAAATAAATCTAAAATGATAAAACAAATGCGAAAATAACGAAATGTTATGTACCAATGTCCAAGTATCCAAATTTCTAGGCTGTAGTGCAATTTGAAGTCTAAAATTACTATATAATTTAGAAGATATTTCAATATTTCGTATCGACTTCATCACTACATTTGATCTGCAACTTTTACATTTGTTTAATTGATTAGGTATTTGTTTAGCCACTTTATAAATAATAATAGGTTTTCTTAATAAAAATACAAGATGAATAATAAGTTACATAAATTTAGTCAGTCTATATCTTCATGACAATTATGTCTCTTCGTTCTTTCAGAGCCCCCGGCCGCACCAGCAAGCCGTCCTCCGACTGAACAGGCAATCACGAACTGGGTCAATGATACACCCAACGCCAGCTCGATAGCCAACACACATTTGCAATCGTCCACATACTTGTTGTATGTCGTCAGAAAGGAGAGAGAATAGCCTTCGACATTGTTTTTCTATATTATTCTTATAACTATAGACCTTATATATAGACCTCAACATAATGGTCACAATCAAATTTAAGTGATTTTGAGATATTCGTAAAGGACAAGTTTTGTTAATGGAAGTTTATTTTGTTGACGACGTATTTTTGATTGCTCAGAGTGGCGTTACACATGATATCCTTATCAAAGAAAATATAGTGTAATTAAATTTTATTAAGTTATAAGAATTCTTGAATTCAGTGGTACATTTCTCCTGAAACTGACATGGGCTAATCATTTTTCGGTGCGTTGGTTAAGCGGGTTGATTATTTTGTACTTAACAAAATAAACTTATTGTTAAAGGACAAGTTAATCAACTTTTGATTAACTTTTTGATCAAAAGTTATCAAATATAATATTGATATATTATATTATAATATAATATGATATATACCAAGTTCATCACTTCGGCATGCAGACGTAAAAAATAATAGGTTTTCTTAATAAAAATACAAGATGAATAATAAGTTACATAAATTTAGTCAGTCTATATCTTCATGCCAATTCTATCAGTTCTTTCAGTCTTCACTATAACTGTACGGCTCAGGTCCTGATGGATATGAGAGCCCAGCCGCACAAGCGCGCCGCACTCAGAATGAACCATTCGGGGTCTTTCACCCCCTAAGAGTCCAGTCGAAACGGACTATAGTAGGTAATCTCAAGATAAAGAGCTTGTGAAACCTTAGTATTTGCTCTGAAGGACGTCTTCTGGAAAAAAGGACGGATCCCGAGATTACCTAAGGTACTCAAAAGGCGTACTTGGATATTCCCTTTAAATGACAGATGCTAGGCCGGTTTAAGGGCCCATCTAGCTCTCTTCACGGTACGTTTAAATCTATCCAGATCAGTTTTCGCCGACTAGGTCACCAAAATTGTCAACCCCAGATATCTTACTCGACTTGTAAATACAGGGATTGCTTGATTCTGTAAAATGGAGGAGAGAGCTGAGAGTGATAATCTTTTCAATTTTTTCTTTGTCGCAGGGGCGCCATTAAAGACCACCACCTGGGATTTCGCGAAGTTGAGCATAAGATTAAATATGGGAAGACGGTCTTTAATCTTGAAAAGAAACGGCTGATGTCAGAGATTACATCGTCCAGAGAACAGGGCTGTGGTATTATCAGAGTACCACTAGATGTTAATCACGATAAAAATATTAAAAAGTTCAATGGAGGCAGCAAGATTTAAGACAGGAGAAAAGTTAAGAACCTTGAGGCACACCTTTAATAGGGTAAAACTGACGTGCATCAAGATCATCTTCACAGAAGAATCTTTTGGTATACAGTAATATCTCCACACCGTTAACAATCCTTGCAGACAACCCGAGAGACCTTAGAGAAGAAATAACAAAGGGAATGATAATGCGGTCATGAGCAGCGGAAAAGTCAAGAATAACAGCTACAGCAAGTAAATGACTGTTATCTTGACAAACCGATACACTTCACATATTGCTGAATTAACCGAGCGACCTTTGACAAACCCATGAAAACCTGGTGGGATTAAATTACGCCTACTAAGATGATCGCGGATTTTACGCGAAAGCGCTTTTTCGTAGATGGAGATTAGGGATTTTTAAATCGAAATAGGTCGCAAATCTTTAGGACATGATATCAATTTCTTTTTTGGTAAAAAACAAGTCGGCTAATGTTGATGGCGGCAACATCAGACGTTGAGACTAATAACATTGTGATGGCGACTTCTTTACTCTGATTGTCTGAGTCAACCCAAGGCGGGATTGGCTGGGAGATTAAGTGACTCCATAGTTATGTAGGTATAGTGACTCCTCCAAAACTTGTGCAAGGTCTTAAGTTTACCTATCCAACCCAAGGATCTATTTTGAGAAGGGTTAAAATGAGCAATGCTCGCCCTATCTCGACTCAGTTGAAGTCTATATATAGTTCTCCAGAATATATTCGAGTGGGCCTGTCTACAAGAAACAGACAGATTAAGAAGGTGTAGCATTTTGGCTAGGACCTTGAGTTTTGTTGGAGTAGTATTGTATAAGCGACATTTATAGGTAGTCGAAAGTATCGCGGTAGCATGCGAAGAAAGATAGGAATTAAATCTGGTCAGACTCGCATTACCTACAACAGGGAAGAGTTGGATAGCGGCCTGGAAGCATGTCACTCTGACTGGATTAAAGTGGAAGCTCCTTATAAGCAATGCATCTTTCTCTAACCGTCAACGAAAGTAGGTCGTGCGAGGTGGTCAGTTGTTGGCGCGACTGCTCAGTACAGATGGGTTTTAACAGCCATATCTTATGTAGCAGTAATAAGTTGAAGAGATAATTTGTGGTAGTGCAATGAAAATAAGGGAAGGTGGTTTATGAATAAGATAGTCGATTCTGGCTCTGCGAAGTGCTGCATTAATCCAACAAAAATAAGTCAGCTATAATTGGGCTACTATTACCTCTCATTGATACACCTTTTATGAACACCTTCTACAGCCTTTCACCAATTCTCCCAAATTCATCATTCTACTCCTACAACGCATCATCAACTCCGCCGTTCAATTGCTCCTGCGTCTCCGAGGCTTTAACTACACATCCATATATCTTGCCAACTCTCCTAGCCCACCATCCACATCCGCATACAACTCCGCCTTCTCGTAACTTTTCGTACGCTATCGGCTCCCCATCGTTCATCAACCTCCCTTTCTTAGACGACACTCGCCCTACCTCTCTATCAATGCATTCCCGTAATTCCCTCTTACTCATGGTTCCCAATTACTCTAACAACTGGGTCTCCGATCCTTCCTCGTCGCCTCTTCCCTCACTGGAATCAGTTCCCTCTCGACGTCCGCCGCGCTCCCTCATTTATCACATTCAAATACCTCCTCCGTTCCCACCTTCTCGACATATGACTTAGATTTTTGTCTTTTTGTTGTGGTCATGTATGCGTGCACCAGCACACATTTGCCACGTAAATAAATCCTTTTTTAAAGTAAACAACTAAATGTTTTGCATAGCCGAAAAAATAGCCGGCGGCCTTCTTTGATCAAAACTAAATGTTTTGATCAAAGAAGGCCGCCGTTGTTTGCATAACGTTCACAGTAATCGCTACAGTGTCATAAATGCACTTGTTTTAACTAATCTCACATGATCGACAAGAAACTGATCTCATCTTATCGATATAGAAAATCAAGATGAATCTACTATTATCAATGCACTCGTAGGAATGTAGGCTTTTTATGATCCGGCACGATTCGATTTGAAATTTAATGGCGAACATTATTTCGGAAGTATTTTCTTGTGTGGAAATTGAACCAATATTATATCCAATGCCGATGGGAATATCGATGGAAAATCCTAGATTCGAATGCACAATTAGACATTTCCTGTATGGGTTGTGAGGATTAAGATTTGAGCAGAAATTTTTCAATGTCACTATTTTCCCTACTATCGCTCAATCTTAAGTCAACCGCGGCACATCTTTTTCGTTTTAATATAACGAATCAAAGAAGTTGCCAAATATGAAATACGTGTACGCAGAATCGAACGACTATCATTTATTCCGTTAGTATTTTCGACGGTAGGTGGTTTTGGATGTGATACCGGAAGACATATCAAGACGATCGAAACGACGATGTCGCAGAGGAGCACTTCAACTTAGTCAGACAATGTTACTAAGATAAAGAGGAAGTTGTCTTTGAACTTGGGCGTGCATCATCTGCTTACATTCGCGCTGCACAGTCGACCGTTGAAAACCGACTTTTCAATTAAAGAATAATAATCAGTTTTCATGTATTATTTACAATTCTATTAAACATTATGACGACTTCGAGGGTAAGGTTTTTGTACATTTTTCAATAAATCCATTTAATTTAAAATAATCGATACATTCGTTTTAAGCATAACATAACAATATTCATCATAACAATATCCACGTTCGAATAATTGATTAGCAACGGCCATTTAAGGCTAATATTTCATGACACAAATATAATTTAATCTCATATACTGTGATGTTTAGATCACTTTCGTAATCATTTGTCTTTAAAATTGCGAGGTATTTTGTAGATTCATATATTGTTGAACAAATCCGTGTCCTATGATTATGTAAAACTTGATATTATTTGTTGCTAACTAACTTATACTCTTAAATACTATTTGAAAGCCTTATGAAATTTACAGCTTAGATTTGTTCATTAAAGTACAAGTTAATTTTAATTAAAATTTAAAGATTCTAAATATTAAATCGTTTCTATCTTGAAATATAAATGTCCATTAAAAATAAAAACATCAAAAGAATATCAAATAAATAGTAATATAAAAATTTTAAAAAATGGATCTTTACAAATATTAAATTCATCATCAAGAATATACCCAATATCCTACTGTATAATTAATTAGTAGTCGAGCAAATCACAAATAACTTTGTCCAATTGAATTTCCTCTCCATTGTCATTGCATTCTCGACGAAGTTCACCGCGTATTATCTTGCGTATACAACCTCGTATTGACGTAAAAAGATTAAGCAAGTTCATTGCTAATTGTTTACCGAATTCTTTTTCGACGTTGTCCGTTTCCCCACTCGCCAGACAGCTGACTATCACTTTTATTAATTGATCCAATACAAGCGCACAACGATAACCCATCCGTTCCAAGATATCAGTATCTACAAAAGCCTTTAAGATAACGTGCCTGCATTGTCTATCAGATTCAAATTGGTAGTCCTCGCGAAGCTGACACACAACTCTATCAAGATTGTTGATTGCAAATGTACAACAATTGTACTGTACCCATAGAACAATAATACTAGGATGCCTTTTTAGGTGTAATTTTGATCTGACAAGATCGTTAAGGTTATCAACGATCGGTTTTATCTCTTTGCTCAATGCTATCTCGTTAGGAGTACATTCTGAATATAGATGTTCCAAACATGGCACTGCATATTTTAAGTTCTTTAAATCTAACATCAAGGTAATCACTGCAAATATCTCGTCCAGGGCTACCGATAAGTGAGGGAATTTTTCTTCCAAGACAAGTTTTGTGAAAAATTGCATCGATGCAACATATCCAGTATTAGTCAGCAGTATTTTAAATAACAACTTGCAACACAATTACGTTCTTAAAAGTTATTTTCATATTTTATTTTTATTTTAGAACTTTTTATTTCCAGGTAATTTAAATTTAATATTTTAACGTTATTAAAGATACAATGTTCCATGTAATTTTTAAAATGTACTTGAACAATAAAGTTTGTTGTGATAAAATAAATTTTTTATCCGTTTAACAATCATCATCAGCGTCGCGGCTGTAAGTATAGAGTGCGCGATTACCTTTAACCGGGCAACGATGTTCAGCTCGCCACATAACGTCGTCAGCAAAAGTTACCGATTTTTGGTGTTGTTTCTTTCGTCCGTCGTGTTTAATGCAATATTCGTCACCAGTTCCGTACTAGAGCGCTCTTTAGTGAAAGCTTCTCATCGGCATTGCTGCCGTCAATAATAGATAGCAGAATATGCTGCATAGCAGTCCGCGAATATGCCGACAGTTTGTTCACTGCTAGTTGCGTAATTCAGCGTTTGGGATTTCTGTGGCATCACGTCTACGACTGCACTCTGTTCGCTTACTTGATCACTGCACTGCTTGCGAAATTGCTGGTAGTATGTAATCGAATACCATTTGCTTAATCTGCAAATCTTGAATATCGATAATAAACGAATCCAGAGCAATATGGTCTTTCCCGTCAACGTGATAAAAACTATACAATTGAATTGGGCTGGTTTTCTGAAATGGGGTTTGAATCAACAGACTCTTGGCGTTCGTTGGCTTATTCTGTTACCTATCCGATAAATGTTGTTGAATATCGGTCTCACTATTTTTACAAAGCGAAATGCTTCGTTTAGACCGATTATCATCGATCCGTTTCATTGATACCAGCTTGTCAATTGCGGCAAAATCGTTGTAGATATAGCTATTAAACTCACGTCTCCGACGTGGTTTCCCGATGCATTTGCCGGGTAGCGTCGCACCCAGCCTCTTCTTTTATCGATATTTTCTAATGGTCGTTGCTTAGTAGTCGTTATCCAATTTGTTGAGCTAGCATTAGCTTCCTTTAATCGTTGTTTTCGCTTTATTTTCTTATTAGTGATGTCCACGGAGTTATTTTCTAGTGACAACCAATCAACGCACGTGTTTAAGTGTCCAGTATTTGATGCTTGATCGTCGATGTCAATGTGAAATTTGTCGCGTTGCATTTTAAGTGAATGAGTTAAGGCTGTATGCAATGATATGGGATTCAACATGCTCTTTAAGGGATCATTTGTTGATGATCTTACCGTTATCGACCCCCTTTGGAAGGTTAAAAGCTTTGTTGCGAATCTGATCAAGCAAATCGTTTTTAAATTTATTGCCTCTAGGCAACAATTTGTTCTTCTCTTGTTTGCTAGTAGTTTCGTTTCCACTATCAAAATTTGATCCTACTATTAGGTGGTAGAGTAAGTTCGTCAATATGTGAGCGGTCATGTATAAATAATGATCGTTTTGTCTGATCGGCGTTATTTAAACTGCTCTGGGTTGAGTTCATTGTCGTATAATTCATCTACAACTTACATGGTTCTTGTAACAAAATTACATTTTTAAAAGTTATTTTTATAATTTATTTTTATTTAAAAATAATTCTGGTAATTTAAATTTAATATTCTAACAAAATAAATATATTTAACGTCAGGGAGGATGAGCTGAAATAAAACAGAAAACAAATACAGCCTAATGCTATGCCGTTTCGTCATTGTTTAGACTCATCAGTGCCGGATACCTCCACTGCTGGATGCAGAGAGGACCAGTAGACTGCTGCGTAAACTAACAATCCAAGAGCGTTAGGCAAATCTTCGACATATTTAGATGAGGGCAGTCCTTAACATTACAGACGTAGTTGTACCATTCGTCGAATTGTTCCATTTATACGTTTACACTTTGAATATTTTTGTGGTCTAAGAGTAGTGGTTTGGCTTGATAGTACACCCTCTCTCCAGTAGCATTCGTGGATTCCTGTGCATTTCTACGAATGAAACCCTGTACGAATGTTTCTGGTTGATTAAACGAAAGAACACGATGGATAAGTCACTTCCCTCATGGCTAAAGGAAGGATAGTTTGTGTTGAATTAGATATACGATCCTTAGGTCGAGCGTCCCAAACTACTTCAAAGTAATCCAAAATATTCTGCTAGAAAAATCTGATGGAAGGCAATCTACTATATCAACGCTAGAGCTTATATTAGGTGTAAAGCTAAAGTTTCAATTAGCTTATATAAGCGTCAGCGCTAAAGCTTATGCTCGCGATTTATCTAGTGTTGTACAAGCATGTAGTTGTTCCAGCATAACTCATTAGTACTCTAATGACGGAAGAAGCGACAACACACGTGTTGTCCTGTGAAGCCACTTTTCAATTTTCGAATGTCAAATTTAAGATACAATATAAGATGCTACATAAATGTTATTAAATTAATTTAATAAATTATGACATAGATAAATGTATAATAATATGATAATATAATATTTTATTAAATTAAATATTATATTTGATTATATTAAATATAATAATATAATACATTATTAAATGTTATTAAATGAATTCAAGAATTTATAACATATCTTTAAGAAATTTGTGTTTCATAATATTGCTCAGTTGCTCAGTCCTCTTAATTTTCACGTTGCTAACAATTTCTTTGTTAGATGTACATTGATTATTTTTATGACAATATTATTTTATAATATTTATTTAAATACTATGCATATGAGACAAGGGATTTTACAATGACAATATTATTTTATAATATTTATTAAAATATTACAAGCATATTAGATCATATGCTCGTAAATACTGTCAATAAATAATAAATCATTTTCAAATTTCAATTTCATTACTGTCAATATTAATGAATATAAGTTCAAATTCGTTAAAAAAACTTAAAATTTATTTCTAAAAGAATCCAAGGAACACATATTTCTTTGCATATTAATTGTCTCGTTCTTTAAGTTCTCCTTTGTGCTAATTGTACGACCATACTATTTACAATTTCTCCTGTATTTTGGTCAGCAATATCGACAACAATTCGGTCAGCGTCAGGTTCTTCATGGTCTAAACCCCATATGAAATTAAGAGAAGTTAAAATGATATATTAAAATTAGTATTTTCAAAACGTGATATAGCCACATTAATAATAAAATTTGCAATCATATCTGATTGTAAATGATTATGGCATTTACAATATGATAAATTAATAGATGATATTATATTTATAATAATCTAATATTATTTCTTTTTTTTTAAGAATAATAACTTTATTGAAAAAGAAAAGTAAATTTTACAGAAATTAGGTTCCCGTCGCGCATTCGCAGACATAGTGAAGAAGACATAATTAGACTTCGAGCACAGCGCAAAACTCGCTGTGGTGGGTTGTCATAAGATTAATAGGTTTGGAACAGCTGGAACGTGGCGAGCGTAAGCATGCGGAAACTGATCGTGCGATTTCAAAACTGATGTCTCGTTTCATCTTTATGGCTAGATCAGAATAAGAACGCGTTGACCGATGCGTCAGTTTTGAAGCCGTGGTTTTGATTAATCTTTCCGCTTCAATGCCCATTCCTCCCGAAGTGGAGAAAATAAGAGGTATGAAAGACCCTCGTTCAACTAGCGCAATCCGTTCACTGTATTTGGCTTTCTTGCGACTCTCGTTGTATTCGAAAACAGACTCAGGCTTCCTTGATATGTTCGATTGAGCAGGTGCAGCAAATACATTAACATCAAAAAATGTTCGCTTAAATCAACTACCGTGTAGCCCGGAACAAACTATGTCAAGACGCGCGCTTGGATCACGGGTTGTTGTTCGTTCGAAAGTAATATTTTCAGGAACCTCGGTTAGCTGAGGTTCGCAAGCTACGCCGTGAGATATGCGGCTAAGATAGTGTGAGATGATGTCGCGGACTGCATTATGCCGGATCGAAGGCAAAGCACCTCGTCTACATGATAAGGAATGAGCCACACTGACTCGAGTGCCGCAAATGCAGTTGCTAACTCCAATCTTAGGATCAGTATGTCCATACCTTGCGTTCAAAGCATCCCTGAATTCGTTCGAAGAAAGATGAAAATTTTCATGCTTGAGCGGAAGCGCACTTAACCACGAAGAAGCTCCACTGCGAGCAGCATGCGCGATCAGATTACTGGTTGCGGGTATCGCTAAGATCGGAATTTTAGAGAGGCGTTCTTGGTGCGATAGTGATCGTAGTGTCTTGATTTCGCTAAGCATAGTTTTCTGCCTCTCTCTTAGGCTATCGCCACCTGAACCAGAATTATAGGTTGAAATTAGCATGTTTGAGGATTTGCGTTCAAGTGTGGCTATGGTTGCAGGGTTCGCGATACCAATACCTCCAAATTTGAAAGGAGAGCACAATATTGACTTCCAGTCTTCATCGAGGTCCCAGGACACGAAGTTTGGGAGAAGCTGTGTGATTAAAGTGTGTGACAGATCCGACCAGATAGTGGCTGAGCAGTCGCAGGTGCGCATTATGTGTGTCCACTTAAATTGGACGGAGTTGATTAATCCTGCAAAAGCGACATGCGGATCTACCTTGGCAACATAATCGAGACGTTGCAGCATTGTGGTCCATGTAGACAGAAGTTTTGCGGTTGCTGCATTTACAAAATCGTTGGACCCGACTGGACTGCCGAGAATGATGATTCCATCGGTGGAAGTTTTTATTTCGGGGTCGGGGAGGTTCGATTGATCAATATGAAGGTGTGATAGGAGGTGAGACTTACGTGTGTTTACGAAATAGCCATACTTTGGTCCATCGGTATGAAGCACTTCCCATACCTGTTTCAAAACGTCAGTGGTCCCAATAAAGTTGGCGTCATCTGCATACCATTTTTGGAAGACCGACGGAACTTTGCGTTGAATTGCTTTTATCAAAGGGAGAGAGGTCAGGGCGAAGCCAGCCATCGCAAAAGGATCGCCCTGGGTGAAACCTTCGGTGGAGTATAAGCTTTGACTTCCCACAATGAGTTGTGCAGGGTTTGCGTAGACATTACGAAGAGCCCGAGAAAGCGACGGGCATACGAAATCTATGTTGTGTAATGCCACCGCTCTGTTTGTTCGGTTGAAAGCATTTGAAGCATCGATTGACAAAATACAGCGGTCGTCGTAACGGTTAAACTCATCTCTAAGTGTGCTGATGGCGACTTCGATACCGCCTTTTTGAGAAGCCCCTAATTGAACGGACCCAGCAACGTCCTGAATGTCATTGCGAACAATATCTAGAATGGCCCGGCTTATAATGCGTCTGACAGTATTGCAAATACCTATGGGGCGGATTCCTCCTGACTTTTTCTCTAAAGCAACCAGACGGCAAGCGGTGAAAGCATCTAAAGTTCCTGGAGTGAGTGGTTCTGTTGCGACGAAGATAGCGAATTTGGCAAGTGCTTTGGCTAGGCTGAGTGAGTTCGAATCAAAATCTGTCAGCATGTGAAGCCATAAGCGAGCATCAATTCCGGACGGACCCGAGCTTCCTTTGGTTTTTTTACTCGATCTGATAATGTGTGTTTCGTCCAGAGCATAGAACCGGCTGAGATGATGTACTTTGGATCCAGGGAACGGGGTAGTCAAGAGGGTATCTGGATCAGCTTGATGTGCCTCGGGGTGTAAGTCTTGAAGCATTGATATTACTGAAGTGCCATCAATGATATGTTGTGGATGCAGGGCTTTTGTTTCAATCGTGTCTTCTAGCACAGTCGAGCTGGCTCTTATTTGGCCCTTTGTTACTAGGCCTTGATAACGTTTAACCCAGCTTCTCAGTGGCAGAGGCTTGCGGGATCCGAAATTACTTTGCAGATACAAAGCTTCGTTATAAAGAGTTTCGTAATCTTTATTTTGCCAACTGACTAATCTTCGCTCGAGAGTCTTGCGAATCAGCGAGATTTTTCTAGATGGTATTCTTTGCAAAATACAGTGAGAGAAGACCGTTGTTTTCTGTAGTAGTGTCCGAGTGTCGGCCTGGGCTTCTGAGGATTCCCAATATAAATTGGCCAGGATCTCGACTATTTTGTGACTGGCGGAACAACGTGGCAATTCTATTAGGTTTGGTCTCCAATGAATTACTGCATTAAATAAGTCGGTTATTGATTTAGGGGTGCTGGGTATTTCCTCGTTGAGAAAGTCATTCTGACAAGCATCCGTCGGTTGATTATCAAGTTGCGTGTTGGATTGGATTGTAGCGTCGATATTAGAGGTTTTGTTTCTGCATCTCGGTGCGCGGCAGTTAAAGCATATATTGTTTGACTTAGCGCAGCGGCAACCTTTGCAGACGGCAGCGGGGCCGTTGCAATTGCAACACAAGTGCTTATCTGATGGTTGTCCGCGAACCATACGTTAAACCAAATGTGATTTGCTTCAGAATTGTAATTTTTAAAGGTGTAGTTAAGTTTGTTGTTTTAGTCGATTAATGAAAAAGTCGATTTGCTTCCGTTTGTTATCTTCTCGTTGATGATATCTCTTGTAAGTATTTAGCAATTGTATGTTATTTTATTGTATGTTTATAAGAAACCAAAATTTTTTTAGGATAATTTTTTTAAATAATATCTAATATTATTTCTGTATTAATAATAATTAATAATCTAATATTATTAATTATAATAATCTAATGTATAATAATCTTATATTATTTCGCACGGGACCATCATGAACCAAATGGTGTAATTTTGGCGATAGGGAAGCAGAGACGATCTCGAGGATATGGCTTCCCGAAGTAACCACAGTTGAAGAAACGTGGAGCAAGACTGCACATATAGTACATACCATAGTGGATAAGACACTTGGTCGTACAAAAGCCGGTAAAAGATACATTAAGCGCGATACGTGGCTCTGGACTGAAGATGTGAAATCGAAAGTCAAGGATAAGAAACGAATGCTCCATATATATCTCGGCGACAAGAGAAGGCAAACTTGCATGCATACCACCTAGCCAAGATAAACTCAAAAAAGGCCGTTGCGATTGCCAGAGCTGTACACTACGATAAGGTGCACAAAAGACTCGATACACGCGATGGTGAACGAGACCTATTTCGGCTTGTGAAGCGAAGGCATCAAAGTACGCAGGACATCGAAAAGTTTTACTGCATTAATAGAATGGACGGCAAACTAATAATTGATCGACAGAAAGTTCGAGATAGATGGCGTGATCATTTTGAGGAAATCTCAAATGAAGAGTTTCCGCATCTACCGATCCCAAAAGTTGCAGAAACGTCCGGTTTCTGCAACTTTAGGCTCATAGAAAGCTTAAACGAATTTAATAAAACCGAGTAGGCAAACACATTGAAACTACAATTGAAATATTAATAGAAAATCAGATAATATAGATCATATTAAAAAAATTAAATTACATAGATTTTTGTTCAAATACATGAAATAGAAAGATACTAGGTCTTGTAAATATTGTTTAGAATTTTTGCTTATAATAAAAATTATTGAATGATAAAAAAATAAATATTGGAGGGTTTAATGGAAGAAAACAACCAGCAGTTACTGATAAATTAGATCGTACGTAAGATCATAAAGAAAGCATGATTATTCAAAACGACAATAACTATTTATCTGAAAGACACGTAATATCTGTAAGACACCCTTAATATAATTCCATGGTTTTCACCGTAAGCCTGATATCTGTAAGACACACATAATATAATTCCATGGTTTTTACCGTAGGCAACTACGAAAATACGTCCTATGCAAAGCTAAATAGATTTGCTCAGATTCATGTATTGCCATGCCGATACTATTAACGATTTGATGTAACAAACCTAGACGTCACCCCTAGCATTATTGATATTTCTTATATATCATAAAGATGTTTATAGACGACGATAAATAACATATATTAAGAAATATCAAGGACAATATATTCCCCACAACTGGATTGAAGTTGGGAGAAAAGCTAGACGGTGATTTAAGGCAACGAAAACTCCTTGTTCTCTTGCAAAGACTGGGGTTTGCAACTGCAGATATTCACCTGTCTGAATTAAACACTGGAAATTTGTTATGAAATTAATTAATATGAACTTAATTTGTTAATAAATTAGATATCAAATGATTCCACGATCAATAGTATTTCCATTTGAAGAAATTTATTGATGCATAGCAGCAGTGCAACGTCGTGCTACATTGTATTTTCTTGTATTTAACTGGTGTGTATCTTGTAGCACAACGCGCTTGGTTCTCCAGCGCTTAATGCAGACGGGTGAATATTTGCAGTTGCAGACCCCAGTCTTTGCAAGGGAACAAGGAGTTTCGTTGCCTTAAATCACCGTCTAGCTTTTCTCCCAACTTCAATCCAGTTGTAGGGAATATATTGTCCTTGATATTTCTTAATATATGTTATTTATCGTCGTCTATAAACATCTTTATGATATATAAGAAATTGTTTATGATATAAAACAATTTGTTTTACCAAAACAAATTGTTAAAATGAAAAGTTGAAAATATGTATAACATACCCACTCTGCTGCACATCCGGAGAATACTAGCTAAATAAAAATATACGATTTTAATTAATTTAGATAGTTTAAATTTATTTTTTAATAATATTTTCAGTTGATTTATATATTTTAAATTTAAAATTTTAATAATATTTTGTTGATATTTATTTTTTTATTATAAGAAAATGAATTAAAACTATATTTTATGTGTTATAAATCTAAAATCATAACACGAACAGATATTTTACTAGACATTTTTCGACATATGAAAGAATGACTTTATATATTTTTTATACTTAAGAATATATATTTAAGAGTGCATATTGAACAATCGGTTCATATTACAAAAATATATTTTTAAAATTCTGGTGCAGGATCAATAAAACACTAATTTATTTTATATTTCGCTAGCTGCTGATAGCATCATCAGTAAAATAAAACGTGCAGTTTGTTCATCTAATAAACACGGGATGAGGTTGATTACAAACATTTTGTTATTACAAACAAAATTTTGTTATTTGCTAGTAATTTGTCAATTTCCAGCTACAAAATTAAAAACTGAAATTTTCAGTTCAAACAGAAAACAAGCAGAAAAGAGCAGAGTACGGCATTGAAATGTCAAGTATTAGTGATGATAACCTGATATTTTTGGACGAAACGGGTATAAATCTTCAAATTTACCAAAGTTTTGGCTACACTCCCAGGAATACGAAGTGCTACATAAACGTGCCAAATTCAAAAGGGACCAATATTTCAGTTCTGTGCCATCACAAAACAAAATGTTTGTGCTTATAAGGTGAAAACAGGAAGCTTCAAATCATCCAATCTGAAAGAATTTATAGAGACGGAACTACCAACCTTGGCCTCACATAAAAGGAAATTTATAGTCATGGACAACGCCTCTATCCATATGACTGCCGAGGTAAAGGAAAGCTCGGCTCAGAGGAATTACATTCTTAAGTTCCTACCACCCTACTCCCCTCACTTGAACCCTATTGAGGAGTTCTTCTCATGTTTCAAATCAAAGGTGAAAAGCATAAATTCATCCTCTAATAGAGATGAATTGATTAAAACTATTCATAAGGTATTCAGATATGAAGAATTCAGACTAGAAGGATATTTCACCCATATGCGGGATTGGGTTGTAAAGGCAATCGCACTAGTCGATTTTATTTAAATAATAAAATTCTTTGCTATACATCTAAATTAATTATATTTTATTTAAAAAATCAAAAAATGTTGCCTATAAAACTGAAAAAAGTTGCCTATAAAACTAAAAAAGGTTGTCTATAAAACTGAAAAAAGTTGCCCATAAAACTGAAAAAAGTTGCCCATAAAACTGAAAAAGGTTGTCTATAAAACTGAAAAAAGTTGCCCATAAAACTGAAACAAGTTGTCTATAAAACTGAAAAAAGTCGCCTGTAAAACTGAAAAAAGTTGCCTATAAAACTGAAAAAAGTTGTCTATAAAACTGAAAATGACTGTAACAATTATTTATTATTTATAAAAAAAATATTATTTATTTATTATTTATATTATTTATATTATTTATTCTTTAAATTATATAAAATCTTATAACAATTATTTATTATTTATAATTATTAATTATTTAATTATTAAATTTTGATTTAACATTATTATTGTTTTTTATTAATTTATTTTTTTAATTTTATAATTATATTAAATATGTAGACTCAGTTAGCTGATTTGTTTCTTGTTTCCATAATCCAGAATATAATGTATGTTCGTGAGATAATATACCTCACGAACTATATACCTTACTATAAACATTTTACACGTTTTTATACTATCATTTTTAATGAAAATTTGTACATGCAAAAGCGTCAATTTAAAGCAATGTCCGCTTTATAAAAGATTTTTTAAGAAAGCATATGATACTTACGAAATATTGTCAATATCAAGAAAATAGCCAGAAACGTTGTTATTAAGATTGAAACGGACGCATTAAAGTAAAGGAACGGCGCTTGTGTTAGAATGTTGCCCATCTTCGATTTTCGATTGCAAATGCGTGTTCTCCAAAAATCACATGTTTTTTACACTGTACGAGTGCATATTACAAGTTAACTGCCGTGAAGCTTTAATGAGTCATGTTTATATCAATTTTTGCGTTGTATAAGCCGTAACTTGTCTAATATGGAGTTAACTTTGACTGCACGTGAATTCAGTTAGGGTTATTGCTTACAAAATAAACTAGATTGTAGCTACAATCGAAACTGGATTAATATTACAAGCTCGTTTTTATAGCTCCCTATTTAAATCGTATTGATAGGGAAAGATATTTAGCTAAAAAGTATATCAAGTATTTGCATTGAAACAGAATGCAAAATCTTGCTAAAGAGATTGGAAAATATCGAAATAAAAAAGAAAAAAAGATATTCTATAAATGAACCAACAAAATAATATTTTAGTATGTTATCAACATATTTAGAATTAATTATGTAGCTATTATTAGATAAAACAATTTAGAAATCTATAAAGACATATTTTACATTGATTTGAACAGTTGATAACTTTTAAGAACTTTATTTTAAATAAAGTTTATAAAAACTAGGACAGTTGACAGAAAAATGTTCTAGTCAATATTGTGCAGAAAAATGTTATAGTCAATATTGTGATTTAAATATAAACTGTGGTCTACAATAACGCTACTTAGTCCCTTTTTGAGTGTGTATTTGTGTTGTTTTAATATAGTCTCTAATGGTTGGCCTTTTTGACCCACATATTAAAAATTTAAATCTTTAGTACTTAAGTATTTTTCTAATATGGTTTTTGTCACTCCACGTGCTACATTGGCTATTACATGGTCTCTTAAACGTGATCAGATGAAGCAGTTTGCATTTTAAAGCGTAAACACTTGGGATGCGAAATATTTTTTAAAGCTAATAATTAATCAAACTTGCCTGAAAAATAAAAATCAAGTCGTAACCAATACAGTATTGGTTAGTATTTCTGACAAAAGTCATATTACCGTGAAAACAAAGTAAGCAGGTCAATAATAACTTGTCAGTAGAACAAATCAGCTAACTGCGTTACGTATTTAATATAATTATAAAATAGAAAAAATGCTATACCGAAATTTTATAATTAAATAATAAATATAAAAGATTTTATATAATTTAAATCAAGTTTAAATAAAAAAATTGAAATTTAAAATAAAAGTCAATTTTTATGAATTAACTAATAAATAACAAACGATGCATCAGAATAAGGTTTAGAAGTCATCAGGAGGAACAGCTGTGTTATCAGGTTTCGCTTCCTATTCCTCGACCCAATATATCAGCGAAGCTAAATACATGCTAATGACGTGTTTATTCTTATTAAATTTGATTATTTAGTAACCTTATTCTAATGCAAAGCATATCATTTTTAAAAATTTTCCTCAAATGATTTGTAATTTATTTTTAATATTATTGTTGATTTATATATTTTACTATTTTCTGTTTGCTTGTTTTTTTATAGCAACCTAGTTTAAAATATGTATCTATTAAAATATTTAAATGATTTTGAAGAAAGCCAATATCGTTACAAATTGTTGCAATTCTTAAAATTTCATTATTTAATGTATTATATTATTCTGGAATAAGGCTTAATCAGAATAAGAATTAGAGGTCATCAGGAGGAACTGCTATGCTATCAGGTTTCGGCCCCTAACTCCTCTACCCAACATAGCAGCGGGGCCAAATACATGCTAATGATGTATTTCCTCTGAAATAACTATCTAGTATCTTATTCTAATGCAAAGTATATTATTTATTATCCATCCATAAAAATTTGCCACTTAAGAGTTTAAATTTATTCTTTATATTATTGTGTTGATTTATATATTTTACTATTTTCTGCTTGATGTTATTTTTATAGTAACCTAGTTTAAAATATGTATCTATTAAATTATTTAAATGATTTTTAAGAAAGCCAATATCATTACATATTGTTGCAATTCTTAAAATTTCATTATTTAATGTATTATATTTTATATTATATGGTATGCATGAATGCTCATGCAAAACTATGTTTCTTGTAAATTTAAATATGTCATCTTTACTTAAAACGAACAATACTTATAACGAATAATATATTTTTTTAAATTAATAAACATTTGCAACAGTTTGGGATTAAATTGTTTTTCTGATTGAATTGTTCTTTATCAGATTACGAAGGTTGCTAATCGATTTTTAATCGAATGAATTTTGCTACAATTTTTATTTATGACACAAACAGAAAAGTTTAAACTTGCATGCTTTTTACAAACTTCGTCGTGAAGCTTAACACATAATGCGCCTATCACAGACGCCTAGCTCCCAAATGGGGCTTTTCGACCTTAGTCTACTCATTACTACAGTTTTATTTATAAATCTTGAATTTATTTTTTACACAGATTATTAAAGATCAATAAAGATATTCCGACAAATATAACCATTTTAATGTAAAATAAATGTTATATTTCCCAATATTTTTCGTTTAGAGTATCAAAATTATAATAACATTCCCTTTTTTGCGAATTGTAAATGTTTTCACAAAACTTCTAAATGCCGATTTCTTCAATGTACAAATATGCCACCAAACACAGCCAGAAATTTTAATTTGGTAGATACATTTTGCCCATCACTGGGTTGATACACGTTAATTGTTTCTGAAGGACACTATCATCTATGTTTGCTTTTATACATTCTTCTACAGCATGTACTGATGTTTCAAACACTTGAGTCAACGTGCCTATAATTTTCTGATTTTAATTGTTTGTACGGCTCTAATTTATAGTCATCATAATCCCAAACCACTGCCTCTTTGCTTTTATCTGCCTTCCTTACCACCACGTTTTCGTTACATATTAGAGTCATAAGAGATTTAACATACCTTTAATTAAAATTACTATTACTGGCTGTGTTTGGTGGCATATTTGTATATTTAATAATATCCTGTGATTTGAAGAATCTATTATTTTCCAAGTCAGACATGTCATTTTCTTTAGGAAATGCTAATTGAGAAGTTTTTCTAAAAGATTTGAATAGTTTTTGCCGATTAAACTTCCGGGGCACAGGACAGAAATCTAGTACCAAACTTAACGCTTCTATTTGTTTTGGTTTTAATGTAATTTTAGATATGTTTGTGACAAGTTGTTGCGTATTTATATTCGGAGATGGTATTTGTCTACGTTTATCAACAAAACGTCTATTTGGATAGTACATTATGCTCCTTAATTCATTTTCTGTAATTTGTTTTTGAAATTGAAATTTCTTTTTTCAATTTGATACATCGATTGTATTCACTGTGATCAATCGCAGAATGCGTAGTATTATGGATGTAGGCTCAGTACTTTCTAACAATTCTGGCAAGACTTAATTCTGCTTGATGTAGGATGGAATTCCATTGTTTCTTTAACATTTTTGAAATTGTATCTGGAACTTGAGACATTGACCCTATATTCTTTTGTATTTTAAGTCATTCGGTACCTTTCATTTAATTAAATATAAGTAAAGAAATTGAGTATGAGCACGAGCTCTAGCGTTGAAAATTGATAACGGGGTCTTTTGACAGACTCGAAGAATAATATAGGAATCAAAATCATTATAATAATTTGTTAACCGTCGCCTTTGATCCATATTTCACACGGATTCAAACTGAAAATAAATTTAGAAAATTCGTTTAATACAAATTTATTAATAAAGGCTTTAAAGGCCAAGTTTAATACGCGTTTCGGAAAAAATCCTTCTTCAGTCGTGCTCACGAACTCATCGTACGTTTATATACATTTTGCTGATTCAGCAAATCAGAGAGAATTCACGTCAGTCTGTAAGTGTTAATCGTATTTAACCCGTTTTTAAATCTAACATCAACTGACCGACCTAGTAATTTTCTGTGTCTTTTCTACTTGAATCGTCTGGAAAGTTGCTCTGGATAATTTTAATTTTAAAACTGTGAGCAGTGTATTTTAACACGTGCTGGACGGCACTGTCATTATTTTCTTTCTTCGTTTTTATATTGGATCTTCTCAAATTACTTCGAGAGCAATGCAACATCACTAAAATACAAAATCAAGGGCGAATTTAATTGTAGATCGAAGAACAAAATATATTTACTATAGTGTACAACTTACGTATATTGGACAGACTAATATAATATATTTACTATAGTGTACAACTTACGTTTATTGGACAGACTAGTGGATCCATGAATGTAGGAAATAATTTAAGAAGATCCTATATAAAAACGAAGAAAGAAAACTATATATATATAACGAATAGTTGCTAGGTCACACGAGGTGACTTTCGCATTGAAAACCAGCTACAGAATCCTTCCTTCATGATATCCAATTCCATACACCCTGACTACTAACGGCCACATTGCCACAGCCGTTTTCGTTTCGCCCGCTTTTTGCCACATGTTGGTAGCCCCGGGCTCATCAGAAGGCTGACTACCAACTCTTCGCCTTTTGAAATTTGATTTATCCGAGATTCGAGCTGTCGCTCTCCGTACTTGGCTTGCGCTCTTGACTGCTAGGCTACGAATCCAGGATTACCAGATTTCACACAGTATATGAAACCTTCCATCATGATATCGGGGCTACCAACATGTGGCAAAAAGCGGGCGAAACGAAAAACGGCTGTGACAATGTGGCCGTTAGTAGTCAGGGTGTATGGAATTGGATATCATGAAGGAAGGATTCTGTAGCTGGTTTTCAATGCGAAAGTCACCTCGTGTGACCTAGCAACTATTCATTATATATATGATCGTGCCTCAAGTAGGACCCTGCGAGTTAGACCAAATCTACGCACATTGACAGCAGCGGAAGTACATATGCTATACCTAACCGCATTTATAGACAATGACGTTATTCCAAAAGGACTACGACTGCAAAAACGCATATGCCCAATTCTCAAAGACGTAGCGAAAGATAAAATTGCAGCACTGCAATCACAATGTGCACAAATCCTTCGAATTGCAGGTATTCAGCTAATGCATACCCTTCGAAATTTCTATGGACGTGTTTATAATTCTTACTCTCCAAATAGGGATCAAATTTTGTATAATAGACTTATTCTGAAAAAGTGTCGAAAATTGTCAAAGTTAACAGGAAGATTTATTCACTCAAGTGAATTACGTTCAATCGCACATCATCCAAACAGAAGATTTCGTGGAACACAATCAACGATGAACAATCGACCTGTTGAAACCCATTTCAACAACGATTCCGATGACTTTATAAAAAATATGACAACAATGGAATTGAAAGATAATACCAAATCAGTTTTTGCTTTTGGACTTAATTTTGCTACAAGTAAACGTGAGTTTAGCCGGTATCCCACAATGAAGAGTATCCGACAAACGTGTATCGAATGTTTTCAATATATAAAAGACACTACATCGAAGAATGCTGCAATAAATGCAATGGGAAGAAAGATATTTATGAAATATTCAAATTTTCCTTCAAATTATCGATCTAAGCCCAATCTCACAAAAACACAAGTTAAAGCTTTAAACGAACTAAGAAATCGGAAAGACATTGTAATTAAACCAGCTGATAAAGGTGGAAAGATTGTGCTCTGGGATTGGAACAAATACATATCAGAAGCAAAACGACACCTCAATTCAGACACATACTCACAATCATCAAGTGAAGTTCTAGCACAAGCATCTGAACGAGTCTCGGAGTTTGTGTCCAAATATACACAGAAAGGCGAGCTTGACACAATAGAAGGCGCAAAATTACTAACGGGAAGCAATCTAGCAGGGTTCTATATGTTACCCAAGATACACAAAGACAAAATACCTTGCCCTGGCCGACCAATAGTAAGCTGTATAGGAACTCCTACTGAAGCCTTATCTAGATGGGTTCATTTCAAATTAAAACCACTTTTACAAAATATCAAAGCTCATATTGAAAGTACCGATGATTTTTTGATGAAATTTGAAGAGATAAAACTTACCATTCCACAGAATGCTATCCTATTGACTCTCGATGTGGAATCTCTGTACACAAATATTCCAACCAAAGATGGAATTGAAGCTGTGAGAGAAGCAACGAAATTATTGAATAATTTAACACCTGAAATGATACTGGATGCAACAGAAATTGTTCTTCGTAATAACGTAATTCAATTTATGAACCAATTGTATTTACAAATATCAGGAACCGCAATGGGCACACCACTACCTCCTTCATATGCTGTATTGTTCATGGATATGTTCGAAACGAATAAAATGTCTACAGCCAAACATAAACCACACACCTGGTTAAGATATCTAGACGATATATTCATTATATGGACAGAGGAGAAGATGCATTGAATGACTTTGTAGCGCACCTGAATGAAGGACCGATGACATTCACATGCAACAGAAGTTCCCACCCCATTTTCTTGACGTTACAATTGATAAAGAGGTGATTGGAAGCAGAACTAACTACATTACACGACCTTACAGAAAACTAGAAACAACTGCAAAATATCTTCACAAAGCTAGCTTTCACTGCAGTACAACGAAACGATCCATGATACAAAATAAATTTAAGAGGATGATCAAAATTTCGAGTACATCAAATGGGAAGTGGGATGCTATAGAACAGGTAATTAAATATCTTATGAAGAGAGGCTATCATAAACGTCAAATTGATCAGGAGCTAGAGAAAGTACGAAGTATAACAAGAAAGAAACTATTAGATAAAGTCGAACCAAAAGAAAACAAAACTTTACGCTTACTCCCATATCATCAGCATTAAGTGGTTTAAATCGGGACATGCTAAAAGCACACAAAGAGATTGATATAAACGGAAGGCCGCCCATTGTATATTTTAGAGTCGAAAATACGATTAGAAAGCATTGTTTCCGCAAGGATCAAAGATGAATAAATAAGTGAAATCAGTGTGCCGAAAACCCAAATTCACTACTGTGAGCCATGCGATAAATCTCGTTGTAAAACATGTGGACTGATACCGATATCAAAGAGATTCTTCAGTAGCATAACCGGCCTTAGTTACAATCTACGAGCAAACACAAACTGTATTACGAACAATTGTGTTTATTTGGCGACATGCGTAAGATGTGACAAACAATATGTCGGTAAAACCTCTAATGGTCTGAGTATAAGAATAAATAACAGACGTGCAGACATTAAAAAACGAAGTCCAACAGATAGAGCAGTAGCACACGCACTCACGCATCACGCCTTAGAAACGTATAACTACATCATCATCGAAAGTGGTTTGGTGAATGCTCGAGTACGTAAATCGAGAGAGATGTTTTGGATTGCACAGTTAATGGCAGAATGACCAAAAGGCCTAACACAAGCTCCATCACTTATGTGGAAAGATATAACATAAAAAACGTGTTTGTGACACGCTATATTATATTAGTTCAACACCTAACTAATTATGACATAATTAATTATTGCTAACAATTCTGCTGTTTCTTTGTATTATAGATTGTTCTGAAGAAGTCCTAGTAAGGGACGAAACGTTAAAATAAATTATATTGTTTTTGGTCTTTACCGGTTCACAAAATTTTACTCTGAAAATATATGGACGAAACTATATATATATATATATATATATATATATATATATATATATATATATATATATATATATATATATATATATATATATATATAGAAGGGCTATATATATATAAGAAGGGCTAATCGCCCTTCTTCAATTATATGTTATATATATAGAAGGGCTATATATATATAAGAAGGGCTAATCGCCCTTCTTCAATTATATGTTATTTATCTCTCAAACTATTTTTATCTTTTATATAATATAAAATTTTATTTTATCTTTTTTATGAAACGTTTTCACATAAAAAAGTTTGGGAGATAAATTACAAACGATTGAGAAGGGCGAGTAGCCCGAAACGCCAAATTAATAAATTTGGCACTGCTTTTTTTTGTCAGGTCTTTCTAATTATTTTCAAAATTGTACGGACGAATTTCAATTTGCGAATCCCCAACGATTTCTGGTCTCTAAACAATACCGATTTCTATATATACAGGAGAAGAAGAATCAAAATTACAATAGTAAGCGAATTAACATATTCAAAACAATATATAAAATTATAAAATTATATATAATTTAAAAAATTATATTAGTATTATATTAAAAAATTATATTATAGTATTATCTATTATATTAGATTAGTTCCTTCGTGTACAAGTTAATTAAAGATAAACTTAAAGATAAACTATGTATATTATACAATATATATTATATATTATATAATATATTATTTATATTGTTTAATATATTATTTATATTAATTTATTTATATTATTTGTTGCTAACTAACTTATACTCTTAAATACTATTTAAAAGCTTTATGAAATTTACAGCTTAGATTTGTTCATTAAAGTACAAGTTAATTATAATTAAAATTTAAATATCAAATTGTTTCTATCTTAAAATATAAATGTCCATTAAAAATAAAAGCATCAAAATAATATCAAATAAATATTATTATGAAAATTTTAAAAAATGGATCTTTACAAATATTAAATTCATCATCAAGAATATACCCAATATCCTGCTGTATAATTAATTAGTAGTCGAGCAAATCACAAATAACTTTGTCCAATTGAATTTCCTCTCCATTGTCATTGCATTCTCGACGAAGTTCATCGCGTATTATCTTGCGTATACAACCTTCTATTGGCGTAATAAGATTAAGCAAGTTCATTGCTAATTGTTTACCGAATTCTTTTTCGACGTTGTCCGTTTCCCTACTCGCCAGACAGCTGACTATCACTTTTATTAATTGATCCAATACAAGCGCACAACGATAACCCATCCGTTCCAAGATATCAGTATCTACAAGAGCCTTTAAGATAATTTGCCTGCATTGTCTATCAGATTCAAATTGGTAGTCCTCGCAAAGCTGGCACACAACTCTATCAAGATTGTTGATTGCAAATGTACAGCAACTGTACTGTACCCACAGAACAATAATACTAGGATGCTTTTTTAGGTGTAATTTTGATCTGACAAGATCGTTAAGGTTATCAACGATCGGTTTTATCTCGTTGCTCAATGCTATCTCGTTAGGAGTACATTCTGAATATAAATGTTCCAAACATGGCACTGCATATTTTAAGTTCTTTAAATCTAACATCAAGGTAATCACTGCAAATATCTCGTCCAGGGCTACCGATAAGTGAGGGAATTTTTCTTCCAAGACAAGTTTTGTGAAAAATTGCATCGATGCAACATATCCAGTATTAGTCAGCAGTATTTTAAATAACAACTTGCAACACAATTACGTTCTTAAAGGTTATTTTTATAATTTATTGTTATTTTAAAACTTTTTATTTTCAGGTAATTTAAATTTAATATTTTAACGTTGTTTAAGATACAATGTTCCATGTAATTTTTAAAATGTACTTGAACAATAAAGTATGTTGTGATAAAATAAATTCTTTATCCGTTTAACAATCATCATCAGCGTTGCGGCTGTAAGTATAGAGTGCGCGATTACCTTCAACCGGGCAACGATGTTCAGCTCGCCACATAACGTCGTCAGCAAACCTACCGATTTTTGCGATCGTTTCTTTCGTCGATCGAAAAAAAATTATTTTCATGTAATTTAAATTTAATATTTTAACAAAATAAATATTTTTAAATAATTAGACCGACAATCAAAAAGTATAGATTAGAATGCTAAACAATGGCAATTGCTAACGAAAGTAAATTTTAATAGCAAATCAATTTTCAATAGTAAATAGTTTAGAAAATGTCAACTAGTTTATTGATAAAAACTAGCAAACTTTTCTAAAACGTATCTCTTTATCTTTTGCTAATTATTTATAAGCGAAAAATAAAACAGAAAAATTTAACACGTAAAGCTTATAAATCAAATAAGTGATAGATCTGTTAAGTAATTTGATAAAAGAAGCTTATCCCACCTCTGTGATATTAAATCGTAATCGAATTTGATATAATGTTCTGCTAACGTAGATTTTAAATTCTTATTTTACATTTCATAAAAATCAGTTAGTTAACTGAGTCTACTACGTATTTTGTAACATAAATAAATTTAAAAATGAAAATATCTTAATTTTAAGATTTTTTATAAATATGATTTTTATACGTTAAGACTTATCAAGAAATAATATACCGCGTTTTTAAACTAGCCTACTTTGCATTGAGCAATCGGATTATTTAGAAAGCCGAATTGAATCAGGCTTCTTCATGGAGACGGTTCCTTAAACAATTGCCACATATTTTGTAATATAAAAATATTTAAAAATGTAAATATCTTCATCTTAAAAATATATTTTATTATCCAGTATTTTTATGAACCTATTAACATATAATATTCAATGTATTAGAATAAAGATTTGAATTTATCGGGAAGAACTGTTATGTTAAAATACTGTTGACGCCAAAAGCTTTATTGATGCTGGTAATTATCGGCGTAAGAATAAGGTTAAGCTTATCGTGTAGTTTCAACCATGAAATAATATTGTATTTTGAAGATATTTTATTGCTGTCCACCATTATTGACGGGAGAGTTTGAAAAAATAATTCAATTGCTTCGATTTTGCCTTCACAAATTTGCATTACAATAGGAATTAATATATCGGTGAACGATTTCGAATTAGGTAATTCAAGAGTCATCTCTATAAATTAAACATCAAATTACAAAAGCAAGTTTTAAAGATATATTTTTAAGTATTATTGGAGCTGGATCAAATCTTCATATAAAGATTTGAGAAGGATATCTCTCTGTGGAATGAACCATCTGCCACGTCGCAATGAAGTCTATGTAAATCAACCTTTGACGCACTGAAAGCAGTTGTAAGCGGTCTAGTATGAATACGCAGTTAAAAACACTATTTAGACCCTCTTCGAAACACCGACTCAAGCTTCGCGATTTCTGCGTTAGTAGATGGAAATGATGCCTGGATACAATCTTCAATATGTGGGCGCGCCAACGCGCAATAAAGTCTCTTAAAACTTAATAGGCGTAGCCTTGCAAAAGTATCTTTTGATGCAATACATAGCTATCATTTCCTTATCATGAATAAAATCAATATTTGAGCGAGTTTTCAATGTCCTGTGCAAAAGTACACCCAAATCCCTACACAGATACAATTTCGAGTATATAAACGGCTAATCGAAATTCATGATCATGTCAATTTTTTTTGCTTGTTTGTTTTCATCAAGCAGAAAATAGTAAAATATATAAATCAACACAATAATATTAAAAATAAATTTAAAATCATTAGCTGGAAAATTTTATGGATGGATAATATACTTTGTATTATAATAAGAATCTATATAATCAAATTTAATCAGAGAAAATACGTAATTAGCACGTATTTGGCCCTGCTGCTGTGTTGGATTGAGGAATTAGGGGCCGAAATATGATAGCATAGCAGTTCATCTTGATGACATCTCATCTCTAATCCTTATTCTGATACAACGTTCGTTATTTATTAGTCAATTCATAAAAATTGATATTGGTCTTAACAAAACCAATATTAATGATAAAGAAGGTGTATATCTAGATATGAACTTTAAATTAACATTAACTAAAACTACTTTTAATTTATATCGTAAAGATGACATTTAAATTTACAATAAACATATTTTTGCATGAGCATTCATGCATGCCATATAATATAAAATATAATACATTAAATAATGAAATTTTAAGAATTGCAACAATATGTAATGATATTGGCTTTCTTCAAAATCATTAAATAATTTAATAGATACATATTTTAAACTAGGTTACTATAAAAATAACATCAAGCAGAAAATAGTAAAATATATAAATCAACACAATAATATAAAAATAAATTTAAACTCTTAAGTGGCAAATTTTTATGGATGGATAATAAATAATATACTTTGTATTAGAATAAGATACTAGATAGTTATTTCAGAGGAAATACATCATTAGCATGTATTTGGCCCCGCTGCTATGTTGGGTAGAGGAGTTAGGGGCCGAAACCTGATAGCATAGCAGTTCCTCCTGATGACCTCTAATCCTTATTCTCATAGAACGTCTCTTATTTATTAGTCAATTCATAAAAATTGATTTTAAATTTCAATTTTTTATTTTAACTTGATATAAACTATAAAAATCTATAAATTTTGTTAATTTTGTATTTAATTTTGTATTTACTGTATTTAAAAGACAGTGTAGACACAGCATAAGATACTTTGTCTACAGTCTCTCAATATTCTATACGAATTTGTCAAGTAGTAAAAAATGTGAAATCATGTCATTTCTTATATTCGAAGCAAATATTCATATTGCAAAGAAACTCATTTTCCTAATGAGTAAATTTATGTATATAGATTTACGTAAGATTATAGTTACATGGGATCGAGGAATAAAGACCAACACCAGATGTAATTCCTCTAGTTTGAATTTTAACTTGATATGAGTTATAAATAATATACTTTGTATTAGAATAAGTTCGAATAAGATTGGTCCCGCTGCTATGTTGGGTAGAAGAGTTAAGGGCCGAAACCTGATAGCATAGCAGTTCCTCCTTATGACCTCTAATCCTTATTTTGACACAACGTATGTTATTTATTAGTCAATTCATAAAAATTGATTTTAAATTTCAATTTTTTATTTTAACTTGATATAAACTATAAGAATCTAATAGCAATTATTTATTTTATTATTTAATTACTAAATTTATCTAAATTTTGATTTTGAGTTTAATCAACGGTTTAACTTTATAAATTATAAAAAATCTTATTTATTATTTATTATGAAGTTATAAAAATTGACTTTTATTTTAAATTTCAATTTTCAATTTTAAAATTTATACTAAATATAAATTTATATACTAAATTTATCTAAATTTTGATTTAGATATGATTAAATTTTGATTTTTGATATGAAGTTTTGTTAAAAAATTATGTTGCGTGCCGCAGCGATAGAATAGCTAAGCTTATCTATTAAGTTTAGGTAGTTTCATCTCCAATAATGAAATTTGGTTTAAAGGATATGTTGAGTGCCGCAGCAATATAATAGATAAGCAGAGTGGTGGTATATTACTATATATACGTGCACAATAAAGTTCCCTGTCCAAGAAACTTTTAACGATCTCCTAACTTCAAACTAACTTTTAGCGATCAGATTATACCGGTCATTCTCCTTGATACTTGTAGTCGTTTACCGCAACCTACTTCATGTACTGATAGCATCGTGACACGTTTATACCAACTATCGGACCCTAATAAGCCAATATTGGTTGTTGGTGACTTTAACATACCTACAATAGATTGGAATATATGAAGTTGAAATTCGCCTTCTGACTTTGGTTCGATTGTGTTAGTTCAAACAATCAATGATCTATATCTTACTCAACATGTTAATAGATTTACCAGAATATCTTCTACGTCTCGTTCTCTTCTTGATCTGGTTTTGTCTGCTCCAGGACATATTGCCACTAGCGTTAATCACTTGGATCCAGTTGGTTATTCTGATCATGTTACCTTATCAATAGATCTTGGACTTAGTATTCCTATCAATAATTCCTGTGTTAACAGATTCAACCCTTTTAAAGCCGACTACAACAAAATAAAGGAGTTCCTTTCCACCGTTTTGTGATCTAATGCTTATATTGTGGGTATTAATCCCGAATGGCTGTTTTTCAAAGACACCTTGTATTCAGTACTTACCCGCTACGCCCCAATTGTACGTCAAACTGACGTCGTCTTATCTCATCGTTGGTTTGATCGAGAACTCAAACAAGCACTGGCTCAGCAACGCAAGGCATTTTGTAATTATAAAGCAGGTAACTCTAGTTTTGAGCAATCCTGACAACATAGAAACAGGGTAGCATCCTTGAAGAGACGTACGAGAGTAATCTTTGAAAAGAATTTATCCGAAAGATGTCGTCGTGACTCTGGCTCACTCTTTAAATACATTCCATCAAGAAAACGTATAGCTAACACGTTATCCTCTATTCTCGACAGCCAAGGTGATTTGGTATTGGATTCAAAAGAAATTGCGAATGTATTCGGCGCACACTTACATCGTTGAATTCGTCACTGAATGCTCCACCGCAAGTAACTGACAGTTCGTATGGTTTGGTAGCTAATACTCTTTTGGCCTTGATAACTTAATTAAACCTGACTTAGTGTACAACGAGTTGTCCCGTCTGAAACGCACATTATGTGCTGGTCCGGATCTATTGCCGTCAGCATATCTTCGCCACCTAGCTGACATCATATACCTACCTCTATATAATATATTCTGTGCAACACTCGTCATAGGAAAGATTCCCTCAGACTGGAAGCGCTCTATTATCTGCCCAATATTAAAACAGGGGTCTCGTTCTGACATATGTAACTACAGACCGATTAGCCTCACATGTGTCTGCTGTCGCGTACTGGAACGCTTACTTCTGCGAAAAATCACAACTCACTAGAAACGAACCATATCCTCGCCCCTGAACAACATGGTTTTCGGAAAGGTCATTCAACGCTAACGAATTTGTTGTTATCACAAGATAGCTGCACCAGATATTATTATTCTGGCATTCCGGTTGACGCCATTTTCTTCGACTTCTCTAAGGCATTTAATAGAGTCATTCATGCTAATTTAATTCAAAAACTGTGCAATATCCACCTTGATGAGTGTTTAGTTCGCTGGATTCTTGAATTTCTGTCTGACCGTCATTGCTTCGTAAGGGTAAGCGACGAATTATTTGATCGCTTCCCAACAAATCTTGGAATACCTAAGGGAACTATACTCGGTCCAGTTCTATCAGCATATACATTAATGACCTCATTCCTAAACTTAGATCTGAGTGTGTTCTCTATGCTGATTATTTAAAAGCCCTATATTTTTGGACTCAGATGTAGACATCTTGCAGTATGATATTAACACCACATATGATTAGTCGATTTTGAACGGGTTAAAATTCAATTTGTAAAAGTGTGCCTACATTTGCATATCAAGACGTCCGGCCGAGTCAGCTCATATTTATCATATAAACAGCAGTGTTATTCTTAGAACGAACTCATACAAGGATTTAGGTGTTTATGTATGTTCTAACTTATCGACACGTTTACATACTGACACTACATGTTCCAAAGTGAGAAGAGTCATCAGCCTTATTCGCAGAGCTCTTGTTCATATTGACATCTTATGCTTCAAAACAATCTCACAAGCACACATTTTGAGCATCCTCCTATATGCTTCGCCGGCCTGGTACCCAGTCACTTTACGAGAATGATCTAGCATGTCTTCCGATCAGCAACTAAAATAGTAAAAGTGGTTAGACATATGGAATATCAGGATCGGCTCACGAGTTTGAGAATGAGTTCACTTGATATCTGAGCGACAAGGCGAACCTGTGCCTAGCCTGGCAAATTTTACACGACAATCGCCATCCACTCGGATCGCTAATGCATACGCATGATATAACCTCACTTCGTGGTCATCAGTTCATGCAAAAAAACACACAACGATTACGCTACAAACGAACGCCCATATACTTCCAGCTAATCGTTAATACTTGGAACCACCTTGCTGACTCAACACTTGCATCCTCGAATCTGGCTTCTTTTAAACGAAATCTGGAGGAAGATCCCTTCATGAAGACGAATACCGAGTCAGAGGAAATATGAACAATAGCAAGTACCCTCTACATTTATTTTTTTACATTCACTTTTTCTGATTGTGACGCAACTTGTAATGAGCCTTGCTGCTAACTGTGTTGTCCATTGATAATAATTTAGCATCATTATTGTTTGTCTATTTTATAATTATATTAAATACGTATACTCAGTTAGCTGATTCGATTTCTTTACGGTAGTAGAGGTGGTGAAGTGATTGAATAAATAACAACGCAACGCTCAAGTTAGTAAATGTTAAAACAAAAAGGAGTTGATCCCTTAAGAGGAAGCATGCTTCGACCAATTTATAAATATGTTATTATCGGTCTAATTTATCGCAAATCATGCTCTGATGTGAGTTTCATAATCGATGACCAACCAAAACTGCTACACGTAATTGTTTCCACGAGTAATGTTATAGTAGGCGATTTCAACTTTAAATAATTATACATGCACTGGGAATAGTTGTTCCTCTTCAATACAGTCAATGTTTGAAACAATCTATTATCTTAATTTTGTGCGCATTAGTTCCGTTGTTGATACCAACTAATGGTATTGACAGAACAATCACTTTTAGCTCTAAAGCTTTTATTCCGGTTCATGATACTCTTCTCGTCATGCATTTCCTTCATTGCCCATCAATTTATCATGTTATAAACATATGAATTAATATGTTATATTATTAATATGTTATATTATAAACATAACATATCATGTTATGATATAAGCAAGGATCTTAAGCAGTTATAATTCTCGGAATTCGTTTGTCCTTCTTTACTTACACAAATATACATAGATGTTATAATCGTGCCTTAATATTTGATATTTATTGCTTCGGATTATTTAATCTTATTTTTTAAATTATTTATTATTACTACAGGTCATATCCATAAGGCTGTTTTGACCGCTTTGGCGAAGTTTGGTTTGCTCACTACATTGACACATGATTTATTATTACTACAGGTCATAACCATAAGGCTGTTTTGACCGCTCACAAAAAAACAAATTAATACAAGAAAAAAATCAAAAAAATCCTTCAGTATACATATCAGAACCATGGGTACTGCAGCAACACCACTCGTTCTCATTTCGAATCCAGTTCTTTATATTGGATTTAAATTCATTGATTGTATGCACCGCAACGACATCAACTGGAAGACGATTCCAAACATTCACCGCTCGATGGGACAGTCGAAAATAACGAGGGTATTTTTCGTGTTCATGTACTACTAGTACTTTCGAATGCCCTCTACGCCCATCCCGATCATTGAGTTCAACTCTATTTGCTGGAAAATTTTCATCTTCGTTAATTAGTCGATATATAGCTAGAAGGTCGAAAAGAAGGAGCCTTTCAAGCACTGTCGGCATATTCAAACTTTTTATTCGTGTCTCATAAGGAAGATATCGTACCTGAGGACATAATTTCGTAAACCGTCGAAGTATGCTCTCATTGATCAAGTTCTGTACGCGTACACGGAAAGACTGCTGGCGACACATATTCTAATATCAGTCTTATAAGAGCATTATATAAACGCACAACACAAACGGGAGATAAATATTAAATCAATTTTTGACAATATAGGTCATTCTTCTTGCTGCGTTACAAATCCTATCAGTGTTAGCACGTGTTTTCAGATTGTTTTGCACAATTATACCAAGATCCTGAATGGACTGCGTGGTAACAACAAACTCGTTGCCAATAAAATATTATTGACTCACATTACTATGACCTAATCTCATATGTGCACACTTTTTAATATTCAATACAATTCCAGTGTTTAAGGACCATCGATAAACAATGTTTAGGATATTTTGAAAGTCATTTCGATCCTTGCTGGTTTTAATCAATTTCCATACTTTTACATCATCGGCAAAAGCTAAAACACTACAATCGTCAATTCAATCTAGTAGCTGATTTATAAATATGTTAAACAACAAGGGTCCTAAGACTGATCCCTGTGGTACTCCTGAGGTGATAGGACGATAAGACGATAGATATTGACCTACACGAACAGCAAAGGATCTATCTTCAAGAAAATCTTGAATCCAGCTTATAATGGAGCGATTGACTTTATAAGACTCAAGGGTGGAAATTGGCATTTTGTGGGGCACCCTATCAAAAGCCCGACTAAAGTCAAGAAATATTACGTCGATACGGTACCCGTTAGCAACATGCCCAACCCAATCTTCACGAGCATGTAATAAGATTGTAACACATGAACGCCGAGGGCGAAATCCATGCTGTGCATTATTGAGAATTCTCAGCGAACTCAAATGATCATATATGCGTATGTTTAGTATGCGCTCAATCACTTTGCATACAACACTAGTTAGACTTATTGCCCTATAGTTATTCGGATCATATTTTCACCATTTTTATAAATTGGTACTACAATCGTTTTTTTTTCAGGCAGCAGGTAACTTCGAGATGCGCAAGCTCAGCTCAAATATAGAGGCTAATGGCTCAGCCAGAACAGGAGCAAGTAACTTAAGAAGTTGGGGGTGAATATCATCGGGGCCTGCCGCTGATGATCTAGATAACCTAGCCAATTCAACAAAAACCTCATGTGCTGTTATCGTTAAAACTGGAGAACCAATTTCTACCTGTTGTGATACTGCATCTCCACATACGCTCGAGAAAGCATCTGATGTTAGCTCAAAAGCGGATGCAAACACTTCCGGCATGCTGTCTGGCGATGTCACACGAGTGTTACCGTCTCTTAAAGATGAAATAGCTGGAGGCAGAGCTCTGGATTCTTTCACATAAGCCCAAAATTTGTTTGGTTCTGAATCAATTTGTAAAGCTAATTAACCTTCAAAACTTTGCCTTTTTGTAATCTTAAG
Organism: Pomphorhynchus laevis; assembly: GCA_012934845.2. Lineage (NCBI taxonomy): Eukaryota > Metazoa > Acanthocephala > Palaeacanthocephala > Echinorhynchida > Pomphorhynchidae > Pomphorhynchus > Pomphorhynchus laevis. Next base: position 86,828 of record WNNJ02002980.1, read on the forward strand.
GCGATTGACGAAATTACGGAACATTGTATATCGCTTTTTAAAATTATTCTGATGACGGCTTAGTTCAAATAGTCGATTCCTATGTTTGAGAGCATATCGCAATTCAGTGTCAAACCAAGGAGGGTATTTAGCTTTACTTTTTGGTGCTCACCGTAGTTGTACAAACTTATCTACAAGATCTACTAAACCTGATTCAATAACATGCCATCCTACCTCAATGTCTTCACTAGCACAGTTGATTAATGTTCCTAGTGCCACCTCTCGTAATGAGTATTCATCAATTTATTGCCAAGATCTTATTGACACTATCAGATTTTCCACTTTTGGGATCATACACATAGGAAAATAATTAAATAAGATCATGCAATGATCGCTCAATCCAATGGGACTCTGATAGCTCATATTACCCACACTTGTAATTAATTTGGAAAATACCAAATCTAGACAAGATTCCTGGTTTTGCGCGAATCTGGTGGGCGACTGCACATGTTGCTCTAACATGAGATTATTTGTAAGAAAATTCCACAAATCCACATCTGACTTGGCAGAACCACTATCCAAAACATAATTCCCGATGTGACCAGCTGAGGGTATATTAAAATCGCCAACTAGTAGATATTCTTCAAGCTCAGAACAGTGACTAATTAGTGTAGAGAATTCATGATTCAATACGGATGATTGCGGCGACCTGTAGCACACGGCAATACCTAATGGACTACTAAGTGTGAAACAATGACTGAGAGAAATTCACAAGTGCCCAGTTCACTTTTAAAATTACGAGTGGAAATAATATTTAAGGATGTCGTAATATAGAGCGCAACACCTCCACCTTTCCGAGAATATCTATCAGCTCTCAACAAATTATATCCCATAATAGCAATCGAACCATCGGAGATATCACGATGCAGCCATGTTTCAGTGAGCTAGGATCGCTGGTTTATTTGAGATAACCCATGCCTTAAGTTCATTAAATTTTGGTAAAATACTCCTTAAATTAGTATAGGCGACACTAATATCAGAAGCAGATGGCAATTAAGTAGTAATGTTGGATGTGATATCAATGCGCGCTAGATTGCCTAATTGTAAAAAGAAATCCCTCGAAGAACTCTCCACACTCACCAACGCACGAATGGTCACCGACGAACTACTCGAAAATTTCTTATCATTAGATCAGTATCTCCATTCGATCTTCTAATTGCTAGATTAGCACGAGCATTATTAAGCAATAATCTTTCCTCAACCGAGAGATCTTTAAAAATTTTCGTCGTCTTACCTTTCAAGCGATAACCTCTAGCTAAAACTACTCTTGTATTATCTGCATAATCAAATACTACTTTAAGTAATCGTGGCTTATGTTGTGCTTTTTTACCAAGACGAAATAAGCTTTTGACATTGAGACTACGCGCAATATCATCTTCACCCTGAACGAATATATCCGAAAAGACCTTACGAATAGAAACTACGTCATCATCCACACGGGTCTGAACGTGGTCTTGGATATCCTTGGATTTCATTTCATTTTCATTTCCGACTGCACAGCATTGCACACTCTAGCATCATCTCTTGTATGCGTTCGAATTAAAGGCTGCTTCTATACATTATTTGGTCGAACAGGAGTAGAAATCAATATATTGTGGTTGTTAGGACTGTGTTCCGCAAATATGTCAGACAAAGGTGAAGACCATTTATTAGTAATACTCTCAGGTGTAACTTTATCCTTGTCGTTTGCCATCACAGTGGTGTCATTGATATTACTTCTTGGTTTATACACTGTCCGTGAATGTCTATGTCCTCGTGTCCAAATGCGAGTCGAACTTGAAGCATCTATTACGTATTGTTTCTTTTTTTTGAATTAGAGTGTAACGACATCGACGTAGTGATTTTGCTCTGGCATATGCTAGATTCTTTGTCAATAATTTGTCCTTGAAACCTGGGTGTCTTTAAGTTAAAATGAGCATTGTCTTTATCTGATGTCAATGAACTACAAAATACGATTGACGCATTACATTACGCATTACAAAAACCACATGAATTTTCTTCTACTCAATGTATCAGCATCTTTATGTGGAACAGTTACTGTAGTCTAGACATTGCAGCCATCACCATCACATCCTACTTGCCTTGATATGAATTTAGGAATGTCGTTTCCCTTACGTCTGCCCATAATTGTGATTGTATTTAGTTATTGTGTATTTTGGCGATTTTCTTCAAAATCGTTTTTCTGGAATTGTTCTTCTAAAATTGATTTTTGAAATCGTTTGTCTGAAATCCTTCTTTGTAATCAGTTAATCAATACTTATAGCTTTGCTGTTAGTAGTTAGTAATCAAGAATTTTAAACTATAAATCAATAATTTATAGTAATGTTATTCTTACAGATCATTATTGACCTGGAGACTGAATATTCGATAAATAAAATATTCGATATATTTATGATATACGTTTATTTATACAGAACAAATTTATACAGGTAGTCTTATTCTTAATAAAGCTAATATTGATGATAAAAAAGGTATATATTTAGATATGAATATTTCATTAGAGGAAATACGTTATTAGTACTATTATTTAGTACGATTTATAGATTTAAACATTAAATTTACTCTTGAAAAATGTAAATAATCTTGAAAAATGTAAACATTTAATCAAAATAAGATTGCATCATCGTCTGATCAAAAGTATACTTGGAGAACATTTAATTATATTCTTGCTTGCTCTCCCAGGAAACGGGAAAGCTACCATCGTAGTCCACTTCTTAAGAAATCGCATATTGACTATTCGCTTCTATCTTCATACCTTCTGATTTCTCATCTTCCGACCTTATCTAAACTCCTTGAGCGTCTTGTGTTATATCAAGTAAATCTATACTTTGTTTCCACAAATTTATACCACCTTTTTAAACTGCCTTATGTTCTAATCACTCGATATATTGCTTGTCAAAATTTTTTAGTGATCTGCTTTAAGCTCGTGATATCAAACTATGTAGTGTCGTAATCTACCTTGAAAAGTCTTCTGCGTTCAACAATGTCGATCATTCTATTCTAATCTCTCGGCTTCGTCAAACTATGATTTTTCAGTTCCTACTGTAGCCTGGTTCACATCGTATCCCTCAAAACTCTCTTTCTGTGTTCATTCAAACTCTTCTTTATTTCTCTTATTCCATCTCGCATGGCATTCCGCAAGGATCCGTTTTTTGTAATATCCTTTTCTCCATTCTTTTCGGCGACTTTTCTGCTATAACTCGTAACTGTAAATTTCATCTGATGCAGTATGCTGATGATATCCTCCTTTACTCTCACGCGCATCACCTCTTGTCTTTTAAAAAGATTTTTACGTGTCAAATGCGTGCCGGCACACGATTACATGACCACAACAACAAAAAACTAAATCATGTTTCGAGGAGGTGGTTACATAGGCGGTATTTGAATGCAATAAAGGAGGGAGCGGGCGGACGTCGAGTTTGAGCTGATTCCATGCGAGTGGGGGGGCGACGAGGAGGGATCGGAGACCGTAGTAGTTAGAGTAATTGGGAACGTAGAGTAAGAGGGAATTCTGTATCCACGATCTCGCTACGTCTGCCACAAATTGTCTTATGTCTATATCCAACTATCGTTCCTCCCTTCGTCTAGCTCCTGGAAAGTTCAAAACCATGTGGATTATCCCTCATCACTTCGACATAACACCCCCTATTTTATTTGTTAGTTTATCATTCTCCAAATCGTTCGAAATCTGATTTTCTTAAGTTTTCATTTCGACAATTTCGTTTCCTTCAAACATTTGTTCATGACAAAGTTCCCTATTATTTTTTATTTCTTCGTAATCTTCCCACATTCGTGGGCTGATCGACTTTCGCTTTTGGATCGTTTTTATAGTCTTTTCTGTTTCTCATAATCGACTATTGCCTCAGCCTAGGCATGTGGGTTGCCGTAAGCAGGCGCCTTGGTTTGATTATGAATTGCGATCTGCTTGGAAAAATCGTAACTCAGTGTTTAAAGATTTTAAGAATGGTCAATGTGCATATGATGATTACAAGCACTCAAGAAATTTGTTTAATACTTTGAAAAAGCAAAAACGATTTGCGTTTAAGAAATCTCTAGCAAAGCGATGCTTGTATGATGTGAGATCACTTTTCAGGTATGTGCCCGGTCGTAGAGCACCTAAATCTTCGATTGTTCAGCATTTTGACGACGTTACTGCTGATGTACTCTCGGAGCGTTTTTCTGCGCACTATGTAGCCGCGGTAGAGCATGAAAATATTCCCCAAGTAGAACAGCAAGACACACTTGTGTCATTTGCTTCACCTGTCACCTGTCTTGATTTTGACATTTCCAAAATGATCTCGCCTGGGGACGTTTATAAAGAATTATGTCGCCTAAAATCATCCAACTCCAAAGGTCCCGACTTGCTTCCTTCTGTTTCTCTACGTAGCTTGGCTAGCTCGATATTTGGTCCGTCGTGTGACTTATTTAGACAGTATTCTTGATGGTGCTCTTCCGAATGTCTGGAAGCACTCTGTAATCCAAACGATTTTCAAAGGAGGTGCTTGCTTATCGATTAATAATTATATGTCAATCAGTATAACTTGTGCATGCTGTCGAATTTTGGAAAGGCTTATGCATGCTTTTATGGTTGATTTCTTCAGTAGGAATAATGTATTAGCTCATGAGCAGCACGGGTTCAGAAAGGGTCACTACTGTTTCCAATTTGCTCTTTGCTCACTGTTCCTGGTCAGAAAACAAGGCGAATTCTGCAGATACCGACATCATATTTTTCGATTTTTCAAAAGCGTTTGATCGAGTTGATCATGACCTGTTTCTTATGAAACTGACAAACACAGGACTTCCTATTGCTCTTGTTAATTGGATCAGGGCCTTTCTGCATCAACGAAGCTTCAGAGTGCATGTTGATAATACACTATCGTCGGTTAGGCCTTTTCACATTGGTGTTCCTCAGTGATCCGTTTTAGGTCCACAGTTATTCAGTATATATGTAAATGTTTTACCTGCAACCATTTGTTCGTCAGCGCTATTGTATGCTGATGACTTAAAGATTTGGAGGGGTGTTTACTCGAGTAATGATATTAGCATTTTACAGAGAGATATGGATAGGGTCGAGTTATGTGCGGCGAGTAACAAGCTTGTGATGAATGTCACCAAATGCAAACACATGCGTGTTCTGGGTAGAGTTGTAAAGTCCCCGTCAGCAGTTCAATACACTTATTGTGGTCGTGAAATAGTTGTAAGCCATAAGGATTTGGGAGTGTTGATTGACCACAACCTGAGAACTGACCCACATACTGCTCTTGCATGTGCCAATGCTAATAAAATGGTTAGGGTCATTAGGCGCACATTTTTAGCTCTTGATCCGGTTGCTCTTCGGCCTCAAATTTTGGCTCACGTTCTGAGCCGGTTGTTGTATGCCGCCCCTTGTGTTTACCCATGCACAGTTGGGGAACACTTGATCTCTGAGAGAGTGCTTCGTCGTGTAACAAAGTTGGCGCCGATCTTGGTGCAAATGCCCTATGAGTGTGGTTTGCAATGTCTTCGGCTTGAGACCGTTTCTTGAGCCTGTCAGTATATCGACATGAATATGGTGTGACGAGTTCTTCATTCTTCAAATCATCCTTTTCGGATGTGTTTAAAACTGCGACAGTCATCATTACTTCGAGGACACAGTTTGACTTTGAGCTGGAATTTAGTGAAAAAGTCCCGGTGTATACAATTTCAACGAAGAGTAGTTGGACTTTGGAACAAACTGAATGGAGAAACTGTTTGTAGCAGTGGTGCCTCAGCATTCAAGTCCGGATTACGGATGGATCTTGCTATTCGCAAGGAAGTGTTCCCCTATAGATGTGAACAGTTTTTATGATTTTGTGATTTTTATTTCTTGTGAACCGGTTATTTAAGCCCCTGCTTGTAAGCCGTTGAAACAATAATAATAATTATTATTTAAAAAAAAATTTTCTTTGATAAACGATTTACATGTGTATAAGTTACTAAGTTATAAAAAATTCAAAGGTCGACAGATAAAATCTTGAAGGCATTCTCTCTCTTCTGCGTTGGTGGGTGCGAGGTGGTGACTGACCTGAGGGTTGCCGCGGGAGCTTCTGGGGGCTCGACGACAGGCTGATGAGGATCTGGCGACTGCGAACGCCAGTCGACGTTTTATGTTGATCATACTTTCAGCGTAGCTGACTGTGCTTCGAGCGGACTTCGCTTTTGCGATTTTCTTTATCAGCGTGCTGTCTTGATTTCCAAGTCCGCCAGAAGAAGAAAATATGACTGGTACGAACGAGCTGTGTTCCACTGTGGTGATTCTTTCTCCGTATTTGGACATTTTCCTGTTTTCGTTGAACTCGAACGAAGAGTCAGGGTTGCGGTTGATGAACGATTGAGCAAAGATTGAGAAGACGCTGCCATCGATAAATGTCCGCTCGTACCGTCGACCCCCGTCGACGGTAAGTGTAGAACGTACCGTGTCGAACCCCCGTCGTTTCTAATGTCCTTTCTCCACCCACCGACCCTGCCACCATATACACTTCCCATTCCATGTCATCTTCACTCCCCGACACCCCACGTCCCGTCCTTCCCGTCTCGTTTCTCAATAACTTGCATCCATCAATCAAAATCACATCCACCAACCTCCACTATCCTTCCACTCATAACCTTTCCTCACATCGCTTGCCACCCTCTTTATTATCATTATCCTCTGTCTCCCGTCGTCAAACCAAATCCCTCCAAATCATCAACTGACAGCTCTTCTATCGTGATCTCACTGACTCACGTCAGTCATCCTCCTTTACGGAAGCGCTTTGCTTCTCGCGATCGTTGCGTCATTGTTACTAATATCACGCCTTCTAACTCCTTATCTCCACAAGCACGTCTGGACCACGATGTTTCCGCCTTCAGATCCATCCTCTCGTCTATTGTTCCTACGGATAAACCATCATTTTTCAAGGACATTTCTCCTGTCGCATTCATCCGTCTAAACAAATCTTCTCAATCTAATCCTTCCCAGCCCCCTATCCTAAAAATTGTTTTCAAGCATCGCTCTCACGCGTCTTCTGTCCTCTCTCAACGATTCAAACTCATGTCATCTTCAACCACTCAAATTTTCCCCGATTGCGCCTCTTCTGAAATCGCTCAAATCTCTTCAGCCCGCATCGAAAAACGCCGTCGCGAGGAAAACGGCGAAACATCACTCGCCATCCGAAACATAGACGGAAATTTTCAAGTTGTCCACACCCGTCCAAAAATTCGATGGCGCTCCATCTCTCCTATGTGTCTTCTCCACTAGACTCTTTCGCCACAGCACACGGTTTCCGCCTCGGTCTCCTCAACACTAGATCTATTCTCAATAAATCCGATCTTATTCTCAACCTATTCACCAAGCAATCCATCGATCTCTTCTGGCTCACCGAATCCTGGCACTCAGATTCCGACGACCTTTTCATTCGCCGTCTGCTCTCTGCCGGTTGCTCCCTAGTCGAATCGGCCCGCCCCCTCAGCTCATGGCTTTCTAAATCCTCTAATCATAATGGCATCGTCGCATTCGCGCGTCACCCAGCGTCTCTTCGCAAAATCAATCCCCCTTTCAGTCCTTGCTCTTTTGAATTGCTCACTTGTCGTTATTCTAACCCGATCACTCTAGATCTCGCCATTGTATACAGTCCTGGTTCATCAGCTCCTACAGACTTATTTTTTACCGAACTTGCTGTCCTCATTTCTCATTGTTCTTTGTCCTCAATCCCTTCACTCGTTCTAGGCGACTTCAATATCCGCCTAGACCGCCCCTCTTCCACAGATTCCATCCGCTTCATCAACATTCTATCCAACTACAATTACAAACTAATCTCCACTGCCCCACACATATACTTGGTGGGGCACTCGACATCATCGCTGTCCCCGATCATTTTGCTGCCTACACCTCACTGTCCATCTCTGATCCTGGTCTATCCGATTACTTTCTTATCACCCTTGATCTCGCTCGCAACCACACCCCTCCTAACACACCTACAATCCTACGTCGCCCTCGGAGAAATCTTGACCTCTCCCTTCTCCGCTCTGCCTTACTCAAATCGTCTCTATAATTACCCACAATAACATATTCGTCGCCTCGCGATCTCGCCTTTCTTTTCGACTCTGAACTCACATCCACTCTCGATATTCTCTTGACCTTCAAGTCTCACCCACACCGTCGCTTGCACCGTGCCCCATGGTTTGACATCCAATGCCTACTCTCAAAGCGTCGACTCCGCCATGCTTTTCGAGTCTATCACCGCTCTCTCAGACGCGATTTCCGCTCGATCACTCCGTCTTTCCGTGATTCCTATCTTGCTCTTCGCCGGTCTCATCTCCACCTACTACGTACCAAATGCAACTCCTTCTGGCAGCATAAAATCATCACTTCATTCAACTCTAAGACTCTCTGGCATACTTTTAACTCAATCCTGGCTCGTTCCTCTACGCCGTGCAACATCAATGCTAATGATTATTCGTCATTTCTCCAGACTAAAGTATCCACGCTGCTCTCTCACACCCCGGTCTCCATCCTATCCCACTCTGCCCAGTCTACTCTCATCCTTCCGGAACTCTTTCATCTTCTCCCTGTATCACCTACAGAAGTATCATCTGTCCTCATGTCTTTGCCCAACAAAACCTCACTTGCCGATCCCCTGCCTACCCACATATTAAAATCTATATGCTCATCGATATCCCCATTTCTCACAACCTTGTTTAACTCGTCCATCCGCAGTCGTATCTTCCCTTCACACTGGAAATCCGCAATCGTTTGTCCCCTCATTAAGAAACAATCGCTCGACCCCTCCCTTCCTCCTAGCTATCGCCCTATTTCACTACTCCCTACTCTTTCAAAGCTCTTAGAACGCCTCATCTTAATACAAATCAACGCTTATCTCTCCTCATCCAATCCGCTTTCCGCTCTAATCACTCGACAGAAATCGCATGCATAAAAGTGTAAAACGACTTACTCATTTCTCGAGACAAGGCTCTATATAGTGTTCTCATATCCCTCGACCTCTCCTCCGCATTCGACATTGTCGACCACTCCGTCCTCCTTTCTCGCCTTCGTTATGATTACGGCTTTTCTTCCTCCTCCGTAGCATGGTTCGCCTCATATCTATCCGACCGTTCCTTTCGCGTCTGTTCTAATTCATCATCCTCCCCTCCCATCCCAAGTTTTTGCGGGGTCCCGCAAGTTTCGGTCCTAGGTCCCCTGCTTTTCTCTCTTTTGCTTGGCGATCTCTCTCCATTTATCAAACCTTACTCCTTTAACGTCATGCAATACGCCGATGGCATTCTAATCTATGCTCATGGACCCGCATATCGCATACACGATATCGGCATTTCTGCCTCCAACTGTCTTTCTTCTATCTACAAACGTCTCTCCAATCTCCATCTCGTTCTAAACCCCGAAAAGTCCAAAATAATGTGGATCCTTCCCCGTAAACCAAGCATATCTCCTCCCATTGTATCTTTTGCCTCATCGATCATCCCTATAGTCCACAATCTCACTTTCTTAGGCTTCCATTTCGATGATCACCTTTCCCTTAAACCCTTCGTCCGTGACAAGGTCCGCTCGTCTAACTTAATTCTCCGTGACATCCGCCGTATCCGCCCTCTTATCGACTTCCGTTCTTGTATGTCTCTTCTTTCATCGCTTCTTTTCCCTAAAATCGATTACTGCCTTAGCCTTTTCGCCAATTCTCCAAAATCCATCATCCTACCCCTACAACGAATAATCAACACCGCCGTTCGAGTGCTCTTTCGTCTCCGTCGCTTCGACCACACATCCACATATTTTGCCCAACTCTCCAGGCCCACCATCCACATCCGCATCAAACTCCGCCTTCTTCTCGTTACTTTTCGTCTCATCGCTGTCGGCTCCACATCGTTCATCAACCTTCATTTCTTAGACGATACTCGCCCCACCTCGCTATCGCTTCGTTCCTGTCATACCCTCTTACTCCACGTTCCTAATTACTCCAACAACTACGGTCTCCGATCCTTCCTCGTCGCCGCCTCACTCGCCTGGAATCAACTCCCTCTCGACGTCCGCCGCGCTCCCTTCTTTATCACATTCAAACACCTCCTCCGTTCACACTTTATCGACACCTGATTCACAGTCTTGATTTGTTGAGGTCATGTAAGCGTGCGCTGGCACGCTTACATGATCAAGTTTGATTGAATGTTCACTTATGTGAGCATACAAGGCTCTATATAAGAGCTAAATGGTGAACGAATATAGGAGTAAATATGATGGAAAATATGGTCGAGGCAGCGAAGACTATGAACCAGCAGATTAAGCTATGATTTTGTATTATGTTGAAATATTAATTATAAGACACAAGAGGACAGTAGCAGCAGAGTTTATGATACATTGGAAAGGTGTGATTTATAAGGTAGACTTGTAAGTGGATGCTTCATTATTTGCAATTTAAAAAATATTTATTATTATTAAATAATAATAATAATTGTATGCTCACATAAGTGAACATTCAATCAAACTTGATCATGTAAGCGTGCCAGCGCACGCATACATGACCACAACAAAACAAAAATGTAAATCATGTGTCGAGAAGGTGTGAATGGAGGAGATGTTTGAATGTGATAAAGGAGGGAGCGCGGCAAACGTCGAGAGGGAGTTGATTCCAAGCAATGAAAGAAGATACATACAAGAACGGAAGTCGATAAGGGGGGGGATATGGCGGATGTCATGAAGAATTAAGTTAGACGAACGGACCTTGTCACGGACGAAGGGTTTAAGGGAAAGGTGATCATCGAAATGGAAGCCTAAGAAAGTAAGATTGTGTACTATGGGGATGATCGATGAGGCAAAATATACAGTGGGAGGAGATATGTTTGGTTTACGGGAGAGGATCCACATTATTTTAGAATTGTCGAGGTTTAGAACGAGATGGAGATTAGAGAGAAGTTCGTAGATAAAAAGAAAATTGGTGGCAGAAATGCCGATATCGTGTATGCGATGTGCGGGTGCATGAGCATAGATGTGGATGTCATCGGCGTATTGCATTACGTTAAAGGAATAAGGTTTGATAAACGGAGAGAGATCGCCCAGCAGAAGAGAGAAAAGCAGGGGACCTAGGACTGAACCTGGTGGGACCCCGCAAAAACTAGGGATGGGAGGGGAGGATTATGAATTAGAACAGACGCGAAAGGAAAAGTCGGATAGATATGAGGCAAACCATGCTACGGGAAAGGAAGAAAAGCCGTAATCATAACGAAGGCGAGAAAGGAGGACGGAGTGGTCGACAATGTCGAAGGCGGAGGAGAGGTCCAGGGAGATGAGAACACTATATAGAGCCTTGTCTCGAGAAATGAGTAAGTCGTTGTAAACTTTCATGCAGGCGATTTCTGTGGATGATTATAGCGAAAAGCGGATTGGATAGGAGGGTACAGATTGGATGAGCAGAGACAAGCGTTGATCTGTATTAAGATGAGGTGTTCTAAGAGCTTAGAAATAGTAGGGAGTAGTGAAATGGGGTGATAGCTAAAGGAAGGGAGGGGTCGAGCGATTGTTTCTTAAAGAGGGGACGAACGATTGCGGATTTCCAGTGTGAAGGGAAGATACGACTGCGGATGGACGAGTTAAACAAGGTTGTGAGAAATGGGGATATAGATGAGCATATAGATTTTAATATGTGAGTAGGTAGGAGATTTGCAGGTGAGGTTTTGTTGGGCAAAGACATGAGGACAGATGATACTTCGGTATGTGAGACAGGCGGAAGATGAAAGAGTTACGGAAGGATGAGAGTAGACTGGGCAGAGTGGGATAGGATGGAGACCGGGGTGTGAGAGAGCAGCGTGGATACTTTAGTCTGGAGAAATGACGAATAATCATTGGCATTGATGTTGCACGGCGAAGAGGAGCGAGCAAGGATTGAGTTAAAAGTATGCCAGAGAGTCTTAGAGTTGAATGAAGTGATGATTTTATGCTGCCAGAAGGAGTTGCATTTGTTACATAGTAGGTTGAGATGAGAGTGGCGAAGAGCATGATAGGAATTACGGAAATACGGAGTGATCGAGCGGAAATCACGTCTGAGAGAGCGGTGATAGACTCGAAAAGCATGAAGGAGTCATCGCTTTGAGAGTATGCATTGGATGTCAAACCATGGGGCACGGTGCAAGCGACGGTGTGGGTGAGACTTGAAGGTCAAGAGAATATCGAGAGTGGATGTGAGTTCAGAGTCGAAAAAAAAGCCGAGATCGCGAGGCGATGAATATGTTATTGTGGGTAATGATAGAGACGATTTGAGTAAGGCAGATTGGAGAAGGGAGAGGTCAAGATTTCTCCAAGGGCGACGTAGGATTGTAGGCGTGTGAAGAGGGATGTGGTTGCGAGTGAGATCAAGTGTGATAAGAAAGTGATCGGATAGACCATGATCAGAGATGGACAGTGAGGTGTAGGCAGCAAAATGATCGGGGACAGCAATGATGTCGAGTGCCCCGCAAAGGATATGTGTGGGGGCAGTGGAGATGGATTTGTAGTTATATTTGGATAGAATGTTGATGAACTGGATGGACTCGGTGGAGGAGGAACGGTCGTGGCGGATGTAGAAGTCGCCACGAACGATTGAAGGGATGGAGGACAAAGAACAGTGGGACAGAAAGTTAGCGAGTTTGGTAAAAATAAGGAGGTAGGAGCAGATGAACTAGGACGGTATACAATGGCGAGATCTAGAGTAATCGGGTTAGAAGAACGACAAGTGAGCAGTTCAAAATGTCAAGGACTGAAAGGGGAAGTGATTTTGCGAATACATGCGGAGTGACGGGCGAATGCGACAATGTCGCCATGATTAGAGAATTTAGAACTGGATGAACTGAGTGTGCGAGCGGATTCGACTAGTGAGCAACCGGCAGAGAGCAAATGGCGGATGGAGATGTCGTTAGATTTGGAGTGCCAGGATTCGGTGAGTCAGAAGAGATCGATGGATTGCTTTGTGAATAGGTTGAGGATGATATCGGATTTATTGAGAATAGATCTAGTATTGAGGTGGCCGAGGCGGAAACCGTGTGTGTTAGTGATTTGGTCTAGTGGAGAAGACATATAGGGGAGATTGAGCGCTATCGAATTTTTGGGCGGGTGTGGACAACATGAAAATTTTTTGTCAATGTTTCGGATGGAGGGATATGTCTCGCCGTTTTCTTCTCGACGGCGTTTTTCGATGCGGGCAGATGAGAGTTGAGCGATTTCGGAGGATGTGTGGTCGGGGAAAATGCGAGTGGCTGAAGAGGACATGAGTTTGAATCGTTGGGAGAGGACATAAGACGCGTGAGAGCAATGCTTGAAAACAATTTTTAGGAGAAGTATCTAGGAAGGATTAGATTGAGAAAATTTGTTTAGGTAGATGTGTGCGACTGGAGAGATGTTGTTGAAAAAGGATGGGTTATCTGCAGGAACAAGATACGAGAGGATGGATCTGAATGCGGACACATCGTAGTCGAGACGTGCTTGTGGAGATAAAGAGGTGGAAGGAGTGATATTAGCGACGATGACGAAACGATCGCGTAAAGGAAAGCGTTTATGTAAAGAAGGACGAGTAACGTGAGTTGGTTAGATCACGATTGGAGAGCTGGGAGTTGAGGATATCAAGGGAGTAGGTTTAACAGCGGAAGGCAAAGAGGATTTGGATAATAGAGAGGGTGGTGAGTGATGTGATGAAAGTTATGAGTGGAAGGATTGTTGAGGTTGGTGGATGTGATTTTGATTGAGGGATGTAGGTTATTGAGAAACGAACGAGACAGAAGGAAAGATACGGCGGTGTTGGGAAGTGAAGACATGGGATTAGAAGTGCATGTGGTGACAGGATCAGTGGGTTGACAAAGGATATAAAAAACGATTGGGGTGGTTTGACTGGACACGTTGAAGGTTGATATGTTATTATGAGAGAGGTCGCGTATGAGTTTATTGGCACAAAATCCGCATAGGAAGTCTTCTTTAGACTTACTGCTGTCGCATTCGATTGTAGTCCAGATGCTTTAGTCGTGTGGCGAGCACTGTACTAGTAGTTGAGCACAGTTTGTGTCGGTCGTAGGTGTCTTCTTACGTCCTCTCATCAACGTCCTTGTGTGTTTAAACTGTTAAATTTGCTGGATTGATCTGGAACTGGATTGATCTGGAACTGGATTGATCTGGAACTGGATTGATCTGGAACTGGATTGATCTGGAACTGGATTGATCTGGAACTGGATTGATCTAGAACTGGATTGATCTGGAACTGGATTGATCTGGAACTGGATTGATCTGGAACTGGATTGATCTAAAACTGGATTGATCTGGAACTGGATTGATCTAGAACTGTATTGATCTGGAACTGGATTGATCTTGAACTGGATTGATCTGGAACTGAATTGGTCTGGAACTGTATTGATCTGGAATGTTTGTATATTATTTCTCAATCTTTTTTAAGGAAACACAGCAAATGCAGAATTTTTAAATATACGATGTTTAGATTCGATATTTCAAATTAATCGGTCATATACAGTTGAATAAAGTGTTATAAAAATTGAGGAAACCCGAGTTTGCAAAGTACTTGACGTACAAGAGGATTAAAGGTTGCCTCGGCTTAGTTTGAGTCGCGGATAAAGTTTTTGTTCTTTGGCCATATTATTGAAGTTGCATTGATGCCTGTGCGATTTACCCACCGGATTAATAGGGCTCAACCGCCCGTATGATTTAATAATTCTCTCATTTTAGAGGTTCTTTGAAATTACAATTGGTATTATCAAAATAAAGACGAGTTTTTTAAATTAATGATTAACCATTTTAGTATATTCGTTAAGAGATCAATGCTGATGTGCTGTTACTGAGATCGTATTAGGCTAGATTCAAGCACCTGCAAAGTGCGGATGAGCATAATTAATCTAAAGATTTGTGTATTTAACAATTTGGATTTGTAGGCAAACGTCACTTTTAATATAAAAGCTTATTTATATAAAATTACATTGCAATGCTGAAAATTTGTATGTTGAGCATTCTTGTTCTGAATATGAGAGCAGCGGCTATCAATATATTTTATTTTTTAATGAAATTAATTATATGTTGGTAATTGAACATTTTATTAGTTTACGTAATTCAGTTAATTATGCACAAAATTATTGAAATTCTTCCATAATATAAGTTTTCATAAGTTCATGATATAAGTTAACAATTTATTTTAATTGTTAACAGTTTATTTTAAATTGCTTCCGCCCGGAGTCTGCGTTTGTTCGAAAAAATGATTAAAGACATGGATCATCAAGAAGACGAGAAACGATTCACGGACATATTTGCAGTGATTGGTTCTTTTTTGCTTGTTGATTTCTTTTCCTTCGTTTCTTTTTTAGTTTTATTTTCTTTTTTATTTCAAACTGTGATCTGGCAAAATTGCCTTATGGCTAAGGCTTGTAAGAATAATAATTAGCAACCTTCGGAGTTCAATTATATATTTGACAAATGACTTATTCTATGTAAAAAATTGGTCCACAAAACTAAATTATATTACAATACCAATTACATAACGGTTATATACTTTGAAATATTGAAGAATAGGGGCTGAAAACTTATAAAATGACAGTTCCTCTAAATACATCAGATAACTGAGTAATAAATAATTATAATAAATGATTATATCGGTAGAATTTATTATAGAAATAAAAAAATCAATTGTTATGAATTGACTAATAAATAACATACGTTGAATCAGAATAAGGATTAGAGGTTAGCAGAATGAACTCTATGTTATAAGATTTTGTTCCCTATTCCTCGACTCAGCATATCAACGAGGCCAAATACTCACTAAGGACATATTTCCTCGTATTAAATTTGGTTATTTAGTGTATTAAAATCATTAGTTTGCCATATGATAATGGTATAATCGAAATATACAAAAATCATACGGAGATGTATGCAGACGATTTAAGATAAATGGTATCGAATCAATCATCTACATAATTATTATATGTCCATCTCGAGCTTTCTTCAGAATGGTCATTGAGGCGAAAACATAAGCCAGTCTCTTGCATAATTAAATGTATTGATGCACCCATTCAGCAGACTAAACCCACAGCTATCTTAAGCAGACAGATTAAGCCATTTTTAATCGATTATAGTCTAGTTTCAAGAGCTTTATTGCTCCTTCACGAAGGAAACCTTCCTGATAGTTTCTCTTGTGTTAGATCTACGCTACTATCTGCTTGCGTTAAAAAGGGTTGTCGATTTCCTAACCATAATGTTTCGGCTAAGCCTATGCATTTAAAAATGTTTAAGAATTATATTTTGCGAGTGTCTCGGGAGTTGCGCTACATGCCTTCAGTGCGTCCAAATTATGTAAGGCTTCGAAGAGAGTACTGTATATTAATAGAGAAATTTAGAGAAGGTGTCAAGCTTAATGACGAAATAAAGCTTATGGAAAAAACTGAAAAGAAACCATGGAAGATCTCTGATAATAAGAATCACCTAAGTTCTCGCATTCCTCTCTTTAAGTGGTTTACACACTTTTCCACGTTACTCTACGATCCAGACTTTGTGGATTTCTCATCAATCTCAATATATTTATTTGTACCGTTAAACGTTGATCCACTAAACAAGTTATTCTCGATTAATGAGCTGTCAATAGCTCTTCGCAATATGGCTCCTCGTAAAGCTGCGGGATCCGATCTTCTTTGTGTCGAGCAAATTAAACAATCTTTCTTCTGTCTTGCTCATTTTTGGACATACTTCTTTAATTGTCTTTTATTAGGTGCTCCATTTCCATGTGGTTGGAGAGATGGTATTATCAAAGTACTTTATAAAGGTAAAGGCGACCCAGCATCAGAAAACTCCTATCGTGGAATTACACTTCTGAATCATTGCTATAAATTTTTAACACACGTTATTGCTTCCAGATTAATTCAACATTGTCATGATTCTCTCCCAGAAGAGCAGTATGGTTTTTGACCTAATAGATCAACGACAGATGCAATAAACACTGTTAGACTATCTGTAATAGACGCATTTCAATAACATCGACCTATTTATGCTATTTTTATTGATTTCCAAAAAGCTTTCGACTCAGTTGATAGAAAACTTCTCTTAGAAAAGTTAGCGCGTAGTGTAGGTTTAGGCGGTCCTATTCTTTATTTATTGAATTCTATTTTGCAACCAAACGTTCTTCGCATTTTTGACGGCATAAATTATTCGAATGAGTTTCTTGCCAATCGTGGTGTCCTTCAGGGCGACCCTCTAAGTCCTTTGTTATTAAGTTTCTTCATTGCTGATCTTCCTAGCAGTCTAAGTCACAATCTTTTAGATATTTCATGTGTATTATATGCAGACGATCTTGCTATTATTTCCAAATCTATTTCTAATGCCCAAGTAGCTTTAAACTCGCTCTCAGCGTTCTGTTTTACTAATTGTATTCAAGTGAACCGTGAAAAGTCTAAGGTAATTAAGTTCCGAAGAGGAGGTCGACTAAGTCGATCGGACATTCTATGCTATCAAGATGCTCCGCTCGATATTGAATCGAAGTATCTGTATCTCGGAATGTTAATCACATCTAGATGGTCTTTCTCTCAACATTTTGAACTTAAATGTGATAAAATTGTGAAGGCAACATATGGACTGTCCGAACTAGGCAAATTATCTTTTGAGGCAGGGTTACGATATTTTTATATAATGTTGCTTCCAAGACTACGATATGGACTAGCTTGTATTTGGGTATACTTGACTTCAGAAAAGTTTTACCAGTTAGATAAGTGCCTGTCAAGATTTATAAAAATGTTGTTAGGCGTATCTCCAAAAACTTCATCCACGGCTGTTCAAGTTCTAGCAAGGCTGCCTCCTTTATCAGTTTCATTGCAGAAAGAGATGAATCTTCCTTTGACTGATGGTTTTCTTAAAAATCTAAATTTCTTCTACGGTAAGGTACTTAAACTTGATCAGGATATCTATCAGACTCCTGCTTTTCTTCAAACAGCTTGGCGTAACCCTTTCGCAAGTAAGCGCACTTTAATCTGGAGAGCTTTGCTTGACGGATATCACCCCAAGTTCTGTAAGAAAGGAAGAATCATACATGAACGATCATGAACTTGTATATGCTGTTTTTGCAACACAGCATGATCATCACTCTTACATGTATTTTCCTGTGCTCATTTGTCTTGTTTATCTTTAAAAACAATAGATACGCTGAAGTGGAGGTAGGCTTATAGGCTTATTTCGGCTGACGATGCTTACCTGTGTCACGTACAATCAATTTGATCCAATCAATGAAATTTTAAGCAGCTCAAGAAATAAGAAGAAAGACAACTGTTCTGACTTTATATTTGTTATCTTATATATTTTTTTATATGCCCAAGCCGAAAGGCGGAAAGGCTTTAATAAATCACTACATAATTATTATAACAAACAGAAGCAAATGAGCTACAAGCTAGTGTAGCTTACAAAACATGATAAAATAAAAATAAAAAAAATAATTCTAACAACAAAATTAATAAGTATGTGGTACGCTCGAAAATGATAGAAAAAAAACTTAGATAAAGTCAACGGAATGTCTAAAAGATGCAATAGGTCGAGATGTATGACCTGTAAATCTATAATTGTAAATTGTGATTTCTACGGTTCAAGCTATAATTAAAAATTGAAATTTAAAATAAAAGTCAATTTTTATGAATTGACGAATAAATAACAGACAATGTATCATAATAAGGATTAGAGGTTATTAGGACTTGTCTTCGATTTCTCATAAATTTAACTTCCATGTTATGCAATATGATGATGACATTCTCATCTATGCTCACGCACCTGCTTATCGTATTCATGACCTTAGTGTTTCTGCTTCCGACTGTCTTGTCTCAATTTCCAAGCATCTTTCTTCCCTTCGCCTTTCTCTGAATCCTGATAAATCTAAAATTATGTGGATCCTACCTCGAAGCTTCGGCGTAGAACCTCCTTCCGTATCACTAAATTCTACAATTCTTCCTATCGTTGATAATCTCGTTTTCCTAGGCTTTCATTTCGACAACCGACTTTCACTCAAACCTTTCGTTAGTGATAAAGTACGCTCATCTACATTGATACTCCGCAATCGCCGTCAAGTTCGTAGATTGATCGATTTCCCTTCTTGTATGACTCTCATATCTTCTCTTCTTTTCTCAAGACTTGATTACTGTCTTGGTCTATTTTCCAACTCACCTAAATCCACTCTTCTTCCTTTACAACGCCTCATCAACGCTGCCGTTCGAGTTCTCCTCCGTCTTCGTCGTTTTGATCATACATCCCACTATCTTGTTTTTATTGATTGGCCTACCATTTATTGTCGTGTTCAAATTCGTCTTCTTATCATTGCTTTTCGCCTAATAACTTCTCATACCCCTTCATTTCTCAACCTTCCTTTTCTCGGCAATTCTCGTACTATGTATTGTGCTCTGCGTTCCCGTAATTCCCTTCTTTTACATGCCCCAATCTACTCTGCCTCTTTTGGATTCCGCTCCTTCGTTGTGGCTGCTCTTCTCTTTTTTTTTTTTTTTTTTTTTTTTTTTTTTTTTTTTTTTTTTTTTTTTTTTTTTTTTTTTTTTTTTTTTTAAAATAATAATAATTATTCATAAAATTACATTTAAAGGTTCCCGCAAATGGGCCTTATATTGCAATTTGAGAGTCAAATCTGCATCATGTCATTCAGTCGTTGTTCCTCGAAAAAGGATGTCACGCGTTAGAGCGAACACAATCTTGTTCGGCGAGACCCACTCTTCTAATAGGTGCATTTCGTCTCGAACGCGGACCTCTGATACAATTTGAGGCAGATTTGCATAAAATAAAGGCGATTTTACGTTTGAGCTTTTGTATACAATCAGCATAGGGCTGCAGTGTTTTTTGAGATTTTAGCTTGGCTAAATTGCGAAGACAGAACAAAGCACCCGGACCAACACCACCTGCAGCTGTAAATATAATCGGAATGAAGACACTGCGTTCGACATCTGTTATCCTTTCTTCATATTTAGAACGTTTTCGATGCTCATGGTATTCGAAGGCACTTGCAGGTTCGCTCTGACACGATATGGCATGGTGATTGAAGATACACACGTCGAAGAACGTTCGCTCATATCGTGATCCGGCAAAACCGCAACACATGACATCCAGACGAGCTCCGTCGTCTTTACTAGTAGTGGGTCGTTGAAAATTAACGAATGTATCAATCGGTCGTAACGATGGCTCAACTTCGACACCGTGGCATACAGTTGAAAGTTCACTTGCTAGAAAATCCCTCACCGCATCATGTCGCACTGTCGGGAGACCACCTCGTTTACATGAGAGCAAGTGGTTTAGTTTATTTGGTCCACCGCATACACATGCCATTTGCGGAATTTCCAAAGGATCGAACCCGTAACGAATCGCAACAGCGTCACGGAATTCATGTGGAGTGAGAAGTTCCTCCTCACCTGCAAGCGGCAAAGCACTAAGCCACGCTGAGGCTCCTCGTATTATCGAAAATTTGATTGCGTGCCGCACGTGAGCAGGCAATTCATTAGATACCACTTGTAGGCGAGAAGAAAACATTTCTTGGCGATCTATCGATACTACTACGGAGGCATTCTGTTGCGCGGTACGTAGATCCTGCCTAAGTAATCCCGAGGTGTAGGTCTCACAAATTTTGAGAGAACTTTTGAACTCGATGGACGACGTGAAGACAGGATCAGAAATTCCTAGTCCACCCAAACTGAATGGCGAAGAAAATAATGTGAACATATCATTGTCGACACGACGATTAATCAACTTGGGCAGTAGTCCATCGCGTAATAGAAGTTGTAAAGGGATCAATAAGGAAGGCTGACACGGAGTCGTTCTCAAGAAATGTGTCCACTTCCATTGCAGTGAATGAGTTAGGCCGACAAAAGCTATGTGAGGATCGACATTAGCAATTAAACCCAAACGTTCGATCAGTACTGACCAATCACGAACTTTTTGATCCACAAAATCTTCCAAATAAGTTTGAGTACCGATTGGTGACCCTAGCACTTCTATTCCATTCGTATTACAGTGTACTTCATTAAAGTCTGGGTAATCTATCATACTGGATTCATGCAGTAGCAATTTAGTCTTACTAGGGTTCACATTATATCCATAAAGTGGCCCAATTTCCTTCAAAAATTTCCAAACTCTTAATAAATCCTCAGGCGACCCGACGAAGTTAGCGTCATCCGCATACCATCGTTGAACGACTGCTGGAAAACGATGACTTATTAAATGTATCATAGGAAGAGTAGCCATTGCAAATGCGGCCATGGCTAATGGGTCACCCTGCGTGACACCTTCATGGGAATAAATTGATGCACCACCTAAAACAAGCTCAGTATCGGCTGAATATACATTTTCGATTATCTGTGCGAGAGCTGGACACGTGAATTTGACATTTTGGAGCATTAAAGCACGATTTACTGAATTGAACGCATTTGTCGCGTCTACTGCAAGCAAGCCACATTTGGCGTCCGCATGGAATGATTCTCTGAGTGAATGAATTGCGAATTCCAATCCACTACGTTGAGAGGCACAAAGTTGTTCGATTCCGGCTGAATCTTGAATATCATCTTTGATTGATGCGAGAATAGCTTTACATATAATTCTACGTGCAACATCCCCAATACCAATAGGCCTTATGCCACCTGATTTTTTCGATAAAGCAATGAGTCTACTTGCTCTGAAGGGGTCCAGACATTCTGATCGCCATTTTCGGGTGGCTAGAGAGATTGCAAAGTCAGCGATTGCCTGTGCAAGCCGAGATGAATGATTGGAGAAGCATGTTAACATCCGTTTCCAAAAGAGGGCATCCAATCCAGACGGTCCAGCGCCCCCGCTTGTTTTTTTCGCAGCACGAATAATTGAATCCTTGTCCACTTGGAGAAATAAAGATGGATGATGTTCTCTTGCATTTATAATTCTTTTTTTCAGGATTGCTTTTTCATTTGCTGAACTGCTATCGGGATGCAGCGACTCGAGTAACGAACTAACAGAGCTACCGTCAACAATCGACGATGGATTGAGTACCCCAGTATCGCATTGTTGATCCAATAGTGAGGTTGCAGCACCAACTCTGCCAACTGACATTAATTTCCGATATTTACGCTCCCAACCGATTGAATTCTCACTGCGTATGACACCCGCGACCGCACGATCTTGTAGAATGCGGGCTTCATTATATAGATCCGGTCAAAGTTATTACAGCTCCGATTCCTCCAATCATTAGCTTTACCAGGTAAAACTAATATGCGCACCAGCTTTCCTGAGGGAAACTTCGGAGGGAACCAGCAACTAGATGGTTCGATTAGTCTTTCGCCCCTATACCCAAGTTTGGCGATTGATTTGCACGTCAAAACCGCTACGAACCTCCACCAGAGTTTCCCCTGGCTTCATTCTACTCAGGCATAGTTCACCATCTTTCGGGTCTCAACCTGAACGCTCAGGTGCAGTAGGCAGCAATTACATCTGTGCCACTCATCACTTGTGCTTATCATCAGCGCTCACGCATTTGTTCGCATCTCATATAGAGTTGTTTTCACTTTGCCTTTAAATTTCGTTTCAGAAAACGACTTGCGTTCGAGTTGAACTCCTTAGTCCGTGTTTCAAGACGGTTCGAATGATTCTT
>WNNJ02002981.1:0-69100 GCA_012934845.2 Pomphorhynchus laevis
ACAATTATGAAACTGAAGCTTATTAGCTCCCGAAGCACAGTTTATCACAATCGGATTTAAAATTATATATATAAGTTTGATATTTTTAGTTACATATTATATGTACACTAGTTTAAACATATTGATTATAACTAACTACTTATAATTGAAAAAGCCCAGCAAAGGGCGAAACTGCTTTTATAATTCTCTGTTTTTTTTGCCGGTGTAAATCAAAACACAAATATTAAAATGTATACAACGTGTATCCCAAAATAAGTATCGTATTGTAAAACTACACGTATCGAATTGTCAACGGGATATATAAAGTACTCCATCTCTTAGATCGAAAAATCTATCGTGATTGTTTAACCTCTGTTATAGATCAATTTCCTCTTTCTAAGCACTCCCTTCTTACAATGCTTTAGAAATAACTATCTGTCTCTGACTGATATGCTTTCCCCTTTACACCACTCATTTAATCTCTACTCGTGTACTGAGTTTTTGTCAGACAATAAGCTAGAGAAGATCACCATTATTTTGATGTTAACATCCATATCTACTATATCTAATATTGCAGGTATATTGCTACTAAAATTCTAACGTCTTAAAGTAAAAATACTTTACGTCTGAATTTTTAGATGCATTCAACAAGGAATAGAAATATGGAAAATACTCCATCTGTATTATGCGGTAAGTAACCGTTAAAGTTTTTTATTAATATTTTATTAAATTTTGATTTGCATTTAAAATTTTACTATAAATTTAATATAATTTAAACAATAATTGATAAATTCAATTTCCGTCTTAATTTTTTATGCATAGAATTTAAATTTGCCTTTTAAATTATGTTAATGCGTAGTGATATTCGGCTGACGATTTGAACAAATGTCCATTCAAACGCTATTTATAACCCCGCAAATTTATGTCATTATCATTATAAAATCCAGATACTTGGAACGAGTCGAAAAGTCAGAAGGTACCATACTCATTCAGGCTATTCTTACTGTTATGGGAAACATAACAGTAAGAATAATAATATTCTTACTGTTATGATAATAACAGTATTCTTACTGTTATAATAATATTCTTACATAATTATTTATTTAAATAACAATAACAATAATTATTTATTCATTTGGCAAATGCGTGAAAACTGCACGTTTACAAACGTCATATACATATAAATTTCTAAAATTGTTTAAATGAGACCGGATTTGTCGTTTGAAGCACTGCAGGGAAGTTGATTGGCGTATATGAATGGGCAGATGATTCCACGATAGAGGAGCAGCCACTAGGAAGGAGCGAAGTCCAAAGGAGGTAGAGTAGTTTGGGACATGTAAAAGAAGGGAATTACAGGAACGCAAGGAACAGTAAACAGGACGAGAATTATCAAGAAATAATAATAGGTAGGATGTATGATCAAAACGACGAAGACGGAGGAGAATTCGGACGGCTGCGTTGATGATGCGTTGTAAAGGAAGAGGAGTGGATTAAGGTGAGTTGGAAAATAGACTAAGACAATAATCGAGTCTAGAAAAAAGAGAGAAGATATGAGAGTCATACAATAAGGGAAATCGATCAATCTACGAACTTGACGGAGGTTGCGGAGTATCAAGGTAGATGAGCGTACTTTATCTCTAACGAAAGGTTTAAGTGAAAGTCGGTTGTCAAAATGGAAGCCTAGGAAAACGAGATTATCAACGATAGGAATAATTGTAGAATTTAATGATACGGAGGGAGGTTCGAAGCCGAGGCGTCGAGGTAGGATCCACATAATTTTAGATTTATCAGGATTCAGAGAAAGGCGAAGGGAAAAAAGATGATTGGAAATTGAGACAAGACAGTTTGAAGCAGAAACACTAAGATCGTTAATACGATAAGCAGGTGCATGATCATAGATGGGAATGTCATCAGCATTTTGCATAACATGGAAGTTAAATGTATGAGAAATTGAAGACATGTCACTGAGAGGGAGAAAAACGAAGGGCCCAATACTGAGCCTAGTGGAACACCGGACTGGAGGAACAAAAGATTTGAGAGAAGTGTTAGAATAGACGCGAATTGTACGGTTTGATAGATATGAAGAAAACCATGATACAGTGGGTAAAGAGAAGCCATAACCATGACGAAGGCGATTGAGAAGAATCGAGTGATCGACGATGTCAAAAGCAAATAGCAGATTAAGAGAGTACGCTTAGTACGCATAATAATGAGATGAGAACGGCGAATATAAAGGTAGTGAGCACGGAGATGTGGAGAGATTATGTTTGGAGAATGTTTAAAAAAACGATTAAACACACGAATAGTGACGGATTTGACGCTTAGAACGACAACAGTAGGAATGTAACCAGGGAGCATGGCGCAAGCGCTGAGAACGTCGTGGTCGAATGGGTAGAAGGTTATTGAGTATAGTCGTAATTTTAGAATCAAACAGAATGCAAAGATCATCGGGAGAAAAATAGTCGAGTGTAAGCGAAAAGAGTGAAGAATTGAGTAAGGCAGAACAGAAAATAGAGATATCGAGAAGTTTCCAAGGTCTCACTTGGAGAAGTTAATGTTGGAGGTTGAGAGGAAGTATGGGTATAAGGACGAGTAAGAGTGACAAGGAAATGATCGGACAAACCAGGATCAGTAATTGACAAGGAGGTATAGTCATTGAAGCAGTTAGGAACAGCAATGATGCCGAGAGCACCGCCGAGAATATGAGTTGGGCTTGTTGAAAGTAATTTATACTTAAAATCAGAAAAAGTATTAGTTAGAGTGATAGAGTCAGAGTCAGCTGGGCTCTATCACTAAAAGATCACTAAGAAGATCGGCAAGTTCGTTAAAGAACATACATGATGGGGCGGCTGAGCCTGGATTTTTGGCTCGTGCGTACGATGTTAAAATTCCCGTTTATTTGACGGATTGATAAGGATGACTGGTCTTTGTTTTCACGTCGATGCTTCTCAATGCGAACAAAATTGATTTGGGCAATATCAGAAGGGGAGCGGTCAGAAAAGATACGACAATTAAATGAAGTTGTAAGAAGTTTAAAGCGTTGGAAGAGGGTCAAGGAGACATGTACACACAAGGAGCCTTGTGTGTACAACGTGAAAATTTCCGTTGATTTGACGTATAGATAAGGATGACTGGTCTTTGTTTTCACGTCGATGTTTCTCAATGCGAGCTTAATTGAGCTGGGCAATATCAGAAGGGGAGCGGTCAGGAAAGATACGGCAAGTAGATGAAGTGGTAAGAAGTTTAAAACGTTGAGAGAGTACTGAAGAGGCATGTGAAGTATGTCGGAAAACGATTTTTAAGAGTGGAGGACTGAGATGATTGGATTTGTTTAAACGAATAAAGGATACAGGATCGATATTATTGAAGAGGGATGGATTATCATCAGGAAGAATGGTTGAGAAAATAGACCTGAAAGCAGATACATCATTGTCGAGGCGACATTGAGAATAAGCAGATTCGGGAAACATTAAGTTAGATATGATAATGCATTGATCGCGTGAAGGAAAACGATTACGTGGAAGTGGTGGACGGACAGACCTGGTAGAAGTAGAGGCAGGAGAGCAGGTAAACGTGGGAGTGACAGAAGTGCTCGATTGATAATGAAGATAAGTTGGGGCATGTGTGACAGGAGTGGAGTGTTGAATCGGTTGATCGGATATGTTACTGGAGATGATTTTGACGGAATTATGTAAATTATTGAGAAGTGATACAGGGGAGGTCGAGTAAGGAGTATGGTAAGTAATCCTATACGGAAGTATAGGAAAAGATACTTTACTATTCGAAGTTAGTAAATAGTTAAAGATATACTGACAGAAACATTTAAGAAAAAGGATTTCTTTCACACTAGCACGAGCGCATCTCTGTTTTTAAGTAGGGCTTGTAATATATCGGATTTTCTTTAAATCTACACTAAATATAATGGAAATTATAATATGACGTGATCTGAACAAATCATGAGTTATTCAATACTAGAGTTTGTGGAAATGTGTAAAAACGACATTTACACAAAAATAACGTGTGTGAGCTTTTCAAAAATTTTCTATGTATCAATTTCTTAAAATGAAGAGCAACATTTTGCATCTAGAAATCCAAATGCCAAATAATATATTCATGCGACAGATTGTATTACATTTAGTTTTACATTATCTACACAAAAATTTAACATTTCCAATTTAAGGTTCGGGGTTGAAACCCAGTCTGCATCGCTTGCTGCAATTTATCATTCTCAAACTTTTGAATCAAGCTTGTCAACTTGTATCGTTTTAAAAATCACAAAGTGATTTTTTTAAATGTAGTCAGGGTTACTACGTGACTCTCACTTTGGTCAGCTATCGTACTCTGAGGATTTCATTCAAGAAACTGATGCCATTTTAGATCCGATCAAACACTTACATGAAAGAGAAATTCAAATTGAGGATTAACATGAAATTAATTCACTAAAGAATCTGATTAATGACTAGCTCAAATATTATTTGTGGCAAACAAATATTATCACGACCTGCTTGTTGAAGATATTAATTATTGTGTGAATATATTTCTATTAAATTCATTAAATGCCAATATGAAAAGCCCCAAGGCTAAGAAATCCCTAAGGCTTTGGGGTATAAGTATATATGGCAAAAACATATTAAGGAAAAAGCCATAAGGCTAAGACATGTGTATAATAAATATCAAATATTTACTTTGGGAATTAGCAACCAGTCTCAGCGAATAAAATTTGAAATTATTTCAAATATTTTCATATCACATTAAGTTGTTTGAAAATCAATTACATCAGAATTTCGTTTTAATAAAGTTATTTGTATTCTAATTAAAAACGTTTCTTTATGGAATGCTGGAGCTTGTGCTGCTAGCATCACCAGAAACAAAACTTACAATTTTATCCAAATTGCACGTTTTGTTTCTAGCGAAATTGATCCTTGTTGAATGTTCCGAATGTAAAAATGGATCGACCGCAGTTATATATAATCATTTATTTTTTTGTAAACGTATAATTTGTTCTGAATGTTCAAAATTTTACAGTAGTACAATGCTCAAAATTCCGTTTGCATTACCATCAAGTTAGTCTAATCATTTGACTAAGAATATTTCAGATTTAAAGATTTGCAGTGCTCTTAAGTTACGTTTGTATATTGTAACACAATAGCGTATATTTAACGAAATTGTTCAAATAAGATTTTTTCAAATTTATTTTTATTGGTATTTCAAGTTATAGCCAAAAGGCCGTTTCAACTGATCACATAGGAAAAATATAAAAAATAGAAAATAAGTAAATAGCGGTTACATAATATTGTACACACCCGGAATGCCATGATCGTTAATCCACTGACGCAGTTGAACTTTAAATTGAGAGAAGTCCTTGGTACACGCTATTTCTCCTAGCAACGTGTTCCAGGCGTTTAATGCTTGATGTGAGAGTATAACAGTTATTAAATATCAGTTATTAATATAACAGTTCTTTATTTTATTATTTAATTATTCAATTTTGATTTAGCATTATTATGTTTTGTTTATTTTATAATTATATTAAATACGTAGACTCAGTTAGCTGATTTAATTATAAGAACTCTTTAATTAATTAAAGCATTTTTTCAATTTTATCATTATATTCAATACGTAACTCAATGACCTCTAATCATTAACATTAAATTAAATTAATTTAAATTAAATTAAATCAATTAAATTAAGTTAATTTAATTAACATTAGCTAAAACTACTTTCCTTATTCTATTACAACGTCTGTTATTTATTAGTCAATTCCTAAAAATGACGTTTATTTTAAATTTCAATTTTATTTTTTAACTTGATTTAAATTATAGAAAATCTAAAAACAATTATTAATTTTATTATTTAATTACTAAATTTTGATTTAGCATTATTATGTTTTGTTTATTTTAAATTATATTAAATACGTAGACTCAGTTAGCTGATTTGATAATTATTTAATTTTTATTTTGTATTATTTTAAATTTGTAAACAATATAATTATTAAATTATAATTATTAAATTTTAATTTAATAATTAAATTTATTATAAAATATTATAATATTTTATAAAATATTATAAAATATTTCAATTATTTTAATTTCGTTTATTTTAAATTTCAATTTTATTTTTTAACTTGATTTAAATTATAGAAAATCTAAAAACAATTATTAATTTTATTATTTAATTATTAAATTTTGATTTAGCATTATTATGTTTAGTTTATTTTATAATTATATTATAACAATACGTAGACTCAGTTAGCTGATTAGATTTGTTCCAATCATTATGACATCGTCGATTTCGAAATTATAAAAAATCTAAAAACAATTATTAATTTTATTATTTAATTATTAAATTTTGATTTAGCATTATTATGTTTTGTTTATTTTATAATTATATTAAATACAGAATTTTTCAAATAAAATTAATCCGGTTTTAAGAAGAGGAAAACCGGATTTCAAGAAATTTTCTGAATAAATCAATCACATTGGCAAAAAAATTTCTTTTTTTTACATAGTTGATAATGATCCATTATTGATAAATAATTATTAGAGCTGGATTAAAGAAAAAAGTAAAATATTTTTGATATTTCGCTAACTACTGTTAGCATCGTCGTTTTGATCAAGCTTCGATAATTGACTATTATTCAATTAACTCTCATATTAAATATCAGTTATTAATACTTTTTAACCATTATATTATAATATGATTCATCTTATAATAACGGAAAAGAACTCAAATTATAGAAAATCTAGAAACAATTATTTATTTTATTATTTAATTATTAAATTTTGATTTAGCATTATTATGTTTTGTTTATTTTATAATTATATTAAATAGGTAGAATTTTTCAAATAATAACTTCTATAAGTTAATTAATTATTAACTTAATTATAAGTTTTATAATTAAAACTTAAAGACTTCCCAGCAAATAAAATTTGCGGGACCAGCAACATTTCAAGGTACACTTGGTGTATTTGTTGACCTTGAATGAATTGTTTAACGTTTTACCAAATAATGTTGAAAATAGCTTTCTATAAAAAGTACGATGTCAGCCCGTTGGTCGGTTAATCATCAAATGATGGTACTTGATCTAGTCCCAATGCATCAAATTATCTACGAAGTCAATGGTTATCCAAATGATTGTGTTCAAATCAATATCGACAAGATCGTAGAGGACATTCGTTAAAATAAATGCTTAAGAACAGGTAAGCTTCCTCGTCATTTTTGGATTTTAAATCCAGCATGGAATAACTTGCCAGCGGGCGATAATCGACATCCGCGACATTATTAGATTTAAATGTTTTTATAAATTTAACTTGATTACATATGTAAATTGAAATTCTTCTGGTTGTGGCACGACATTTTCCTCACAGTTATTATTCATATACTTGATACTGCAGGGCGCTAATAATCAGCCGGGACTCATCAGCTGCTGATTTAGACCTACATGTCACGTTTCGACCCTTATTATCTGCGTACTCGGTACACTGGTGCTGAACTGATTCAAACACAGAACGTCTGTATCGAGCTTCCAATGTTGCATCTACTAGGCTAGCTGCTCCAGTGGTGTAGATACACATTTCTGATTTTTGTCGGTAAGGAATCGTATTATTGCAATCCATTATAAACCTACCTTTAGTGTGTGATCCGCCGGATCCCAAATTTTAAATCATTAAACTTTAAATTTATAAAATTATTCCGGCAATTAGGATTTAACATTATTTGCTATATATAATTTCTATTGTATTATTTTCTAATTTCTATTTATAGAAATTAAATAATAGTTTCTATAAGTGATTTTCAGGTTAACAATTTGAAATTAGCTGCAATATTTTTATTCCGGATACGAATCAAGTTTTTTTTTAAAAACCCATTACACCAGACTTTCGTTTACATATAAAATTAAAATTATTTTTATTTTCAAAAAGCTATTTTCTTTTGTAATTATTTTTTCTAGACACGTAATATTTTTCGGTTTGTGAGTGATCTGATTTTTGCATATTTTTATAGTTTATATTTTCTATAATGATACTAAAGTCTCAAGAAGAAATGAGATAGTTAAGAAGAAATTAACTTTTATTAAAAACAATGAAAAAATCAGTTTCATATTTCTTTTTTAATTGAAACTAAGAACCAAATTTTTTGATGAAAACATAACGGACTATACTTCAAATCTTTTGAAAATATTTAAAAGCATATACACCTTGACATTAAATTAAGAACTGATAGATCTTCAGCTTAAAATGCCAAAGAAGCAAATCGGGATCGTTGTATTCTTTTCACTGTATTGTCTATTTTGGTTTAGAAAGCGAACTTAAAACTCCTGCGCCTCTTGCAAACAGAGATCAGCATCATCGAACGGCTTTCGCAAATCTAAGTAACAGACGTATCTTTGGCGATCGAAGAACATCAAAAATTCGTACATCTATAAAATCCCATTACTCTGTAAGTGTTTATGTTAAATTATTATAACAAATTGTAGTTTATTTTTTATCCATACTTAAATTTTAATTAATAGAAAATAAAAATTTTAGTTTAATCACATATCAGATAAATTGATATAATTACATGTTGCTGTTTAGTTCAAATAACTGAATGCGTAATTGAACTTAACTAACACGGTTTTAAACTCCCTATTTCTTTATTTTAATTTTTAATTAATCAAAAGTTGGATTAGAGAAGATAAATTTGTTTCTGCCCATATTGTTTTCAATTTATAGAAATATGATTTGTTGAACCCAATTATGATTTGGGTTAAACAAATTGTCTTGATTATTACAAATTACTTACAATGAACCACTGATGAATCCGAAGTAACGCGGCGAAAGCTTTTGCAATATATAGTAACTAACTCAGCCTTTGATCTGATTAACTTTTGCCTCTATAGAAATATGAACTGAAATATTTTCATTTAATTAATAAAATTACCAAACAATACATTATTAAAAATACAAGTATCGTTAAAAATTAATTGAATGCAAATTCTAAAAGTTAAAAATTTTAAACTTGAAATTTTTAAATTTTTACAATCTTAAATTTTGTGAAGTTATTTTTAAAGTTATAATAATTGAAAAAATATTTACGGGCAATAGTTAAATATTACTAAAATAAAATTTTGAAACGGTTTTTAACTAAGTTGCATAGTGAAAAATCCAAATTAAGTGTGGAAATTATTAATTTTTCTAATTTAATCATTTAAATATGTTACACAACAATCTTTAGACGTCTAACAGATTAACGAACAACACAAATGAGCGAAGTCGCCAAATGCGAAAGCATAAAAATCTGAAACAACCAAGAAGGTCACATGTTCTTGATAAACAAAAATCAGGTTTAAAATTTATGTTTTTCAATTTATTATTAACTATTTAGACGAGAACAAGCTAACATCAGCGGAATCTGTTTTGAAACTAGACAATCAGGAAAATCAAATATTGGATAAAAACAAAAAGTACGAGAAAAAATCGTTGGAGGACACAATCATTGATATTGGTGTAAGGAATATTTCTTTTTAACATCTTTTATTAGATGTTTAATTAAACTAATAAGTTTTAAAAATTAATTTTTTTATTAAATTTTAATTTTTATTAATAAAAAATAAAAATTTTAGTTAATATATATATCACTAGGTTTTCCTCATGAACACCAGGCAGCATTCTATATATCCTCATCAGATCTGATGAGGATATATAGAATGCTGCCTGGTGTTTATGCCTCATCATGAGGAAAACATAGTGATTTATTTACGAGTACACCATTGTGTGTCCCAGGGCAGGTGTAACAACAAATTATATTTTATATATTTGTACACTTTAAAGTGTCCCTGTAAAACAGCATTTCTATTAAAAGGAATTTAGTGCCTGATGCATGGTTAAACCGGAATACGCACTGCCATGCACAGAGCTTATGCTAGATTTCCTCTGATGATTTAGATTAACAGTTATTAACACTTAACTAATCCGTTTTTATTTTAAATCATCAATTGATTTCACGAATTGTATATTTGTCTTTAAATACTTAATTAAACCAATGATGCATTAATTGATTTCAGGAAAAAACTGAAAGGTTTTAGCGCTTATTGATACTTACAAAATAATAGTAGATATTGCATTTGCAGTTATATGATTATATTTGCATCATTATATTCGATTATATGATCACATTTTTGAAATATTAAACGATCACGTTCTTATGTGTCTTGGAAGCACGATTTTTAGATACAAATTAAAAATTTTAATTATCATAAACTAATCGCATTATTAGTAATTTATTAAAATTACTTAAAATAAATCTTTGCTTATTATTTTTTGATTCATAAAGGTTTAGCTTGCGTCTTCATAAAATAGCACCATTGAAGAGATAATCTACAAATGTAATTTTAAGCGGATCTACATTTGTATGGTATCTGTTTGAATTTACAAATTCAAACATACGATCAGATGTAATTATGATTAACAAGTGATTTACAACAATATCGAGAATAGAAAGCATGTTGTCCAGACAACTCCACAGGGCGGGACTCATCAGTGGACGTATCTGTATCATCGTTGTTTCATCCCTCAGCAAGCACTATATTGACAATAAGCATGGTGGTCCTCCATCAGATTGAAATGAGTCATTGAAATCGTCTTGTTGGTAGTCGGTTGAATTTCATTTTGTTGGGATATTTGCGGACCTCTTCGACTAACTTGTATTTTAGCTGTACAGTTGTCTGGACAGCATCCTTCTTGTCGTAATGCGACCTGAAAGCTGAAGCTATTATGTAGCCAGCTAAAATATGTAGCCAGCTAAATGATTGGAGGTTTATATGTAAACCTTCTATTATTAATTGCTGAAGTTTTTGTTAGATAAGCGTTATATTTATTATACAAAGTATATAATTTATTATTCATCCATAAGAATTTGTCGTTTAATAATATTTTTTATCTTAATTATATTAAACTCAATTATATCAAGCAAATATTAAAAATTAAAATTTTAAATAAAAGTCAATTTTTATGAATTGACTAATAAATAACAGACGTTGTATCAGAATAAGAATTAGATTTCATCAGAAGAAACTGCTATGCTATCAGGTTTCGGCCCTAACTCCTCTACCCAACATAGCAGCGGGGCTAAATACGTGTTAATAGCATATTTCCCCTGATGAAATTTGATTATCTTGTATTATATTCCAATACAAAGTATATTATTTATTATCCATCCATAAACATTTTCCGTTATTAATTTTAATTATTTTTTTAATACTATTGTGATATTTTTATAGTAACATAGTTTAAAATTTGCATATATAAAATTATTTAAATGATTTTGAAGAAAGCCAATATCATTACATATTGTTGCAATTCTTAAAATTTCATTATTTAATGTATTATATTTTATATTATATGGTATGCATGAATGCTCATGCAAAAATATGTTTCTTGTAAATTTAAATATGTCATCTTTACGATATAAATTAATAGTAGTTTTAGTTAATGTTAATTTAATGTTCATATCTAGATATACACCTTCTTTATCATTAATATTGGTTTTGTTAAGAATAAGGCTTTCTGGATAAATGTGCTCACTAATTAAATAAATATTATTAGAATTAAATACACATATATCATCAATGTATCGAAGACGGTTTAATTTTTGTTAGATAGGCGTTATAATTATTATAACATATATATGTATATCTTTTTCCGAATATAAGATTAATTAATTTTACTAACGCTTCTTTAATATCTGCTAAATCTAGATTTGTATAAAGCGTACTAAAATCGTATGTATTTATATTTTGAAAATTTATTCCTTTTGTGTGTTCTAAAAATTCTTTTGTAGAATTAATACTGAAATAGTGTTTTATACCAGTATTAATTTCGATTACCTTGCAATATTTTTTAAAATGTGCTTTAATTACTTTAAGTATTTTATTCATATAGACAGAAAGTGGTTTTAATGTACATTTAAACGCACTACATATGAACCTATGTTTTATTGGATTTTTATGTAATTTTGGATTCCAATATAATATAGGTATAGTTTTATTATCTAATTCAACCTTTATACCCTTTTTATCCATTATAGAACAGTGACTTGTAATAATTGTTTCAAAACTCAACTCACTACGTTCATATGTTGCGTATAATTTACCTCTTTTTATCAATTTGCAGATATTAGTCCATTGAAAGAAACGATAAATTATTATTTTATTTGAATTTTAGTTAGAGTTAAATGAGTTTATAAAGGATGGTGTCAAAATCATTTATTCTATTGGAGATCCTATATCCCCTGTATTAGGAAACGCAGACTATTTTCAAGAGTCACTTTGCACTCTGTCGAGTGATTCAGCACATCAGTCACATCATGAATCATTTGTGGATGAGCCCGAGGGTAATCGAGATTTAATTGCGATAATTTAGCACTTTATTTTATTGTCATTAATTTTAGATGATTTTGAAGACATAGCTCCTTATGCGGCTAGACTTAGTACGCTTTGCAAGAATAAAAAGTTCAAGCCTTCTCTTCGTACTGTGCCTGAGAATTCTTCTATATATGACGAACCAATTAGTCAAATAAAGCTTGGTAGGTTACTCATTCAACATACTTCAAGTATCATTTATTAAGATATTTGCCTTTCAAGGTTGTATTTTTATTTAATTAATATAACCATTAGCTTTTACCACATGCATTTAAAAGTAAGCGATTTCAGCATTTACAATATAAATGCTAAAAATCACCCTCGTTCTTTGATTCATTCACAAGCAATTTCATTCCAACTGTATTTTCGCCCTTTAACTTAAAGTAGTAAATCGTTTGAAAACGATCTTAAATCGTTTGAAAACGATTTTTTATTCTAATAAATAACGAAATATCAATTATTTTTTAACTTTCAAGCATAAACTTTGAACTTATTTATAGTATGATATCAAAGGAATGACAATTCCTACTATTTGAGGAAAAGGTCTAGTTCAACATTTCAATAGCTGCTGTTATCATCAGGAACTACTCTTTCACATCACTCGAAGGATTCTGATATAAAAGTTTTTTCTTACCACATTTCAAAATAAACTTTTAAAAAAAGCCTGACAAAAAACGCAAGAAACTTGACCGATATAAGAGCCGAAATAGCTATTACATGATATCTTATAAACGACAAAATAATAAATTTGGGTTTTTATTTAAAAATACTATGCAATTTGTGTACTTTTTTTTATTATAAATTGTGTCATCCGTAATATTATTGGATATTTTTTTATTAAAAAAATATCCAATAATATTTTAAAAAATATTAATTTATTAAACGAGGCGTTCTATAAATTTACATCTATAAATGTAATTCCAATATATTTTTTATATAGAAAATTAGTTTAAAACTATTTTTGATTTTGCTTTTATTTTTAGAAACCCGCATGGATTTGTCTGAATGTGAATGGCCTACACCTGATTTGCGTTTACTGGACATAGTAATCAAAGATCCAGTTTTGCTCGATAATGATGAATAATCATAATTTATTAATGAATATACAATTGTGTTTTTGATTTAGTTTCGAATCTAAGTGTTTATCTGCTATCGAAATACTTGTTACATTTCGTGAGAATTGTCGAATTTTTCTTAGTTAAAGAATATGTTAGTAAGATATTATTTGTAATAAATCATCCAGCTGTTACTTATCACTTTATATTTATTTTGTAAATTTTACATGAATGTAATGCAAGATAAACGTCAACATATTAATATAATGTCGGCAATACATTAACATTCAATTACAGAATAAAATTCTTCCGTGGTAAATTTAACTGACTTGTGATAAGTAAGTTATAAAATAATTTAAAATTCTTCCGAGGTAAATCCATCAGACTTGTGATAAGAGGCTTATAATTACAAATTATGCGTCTTGTTATTTTATGTGGGTGTGTCCGTTCCTAATCGTGCTTATACTGAGAACTCTCCGCGGCATACTCCCCGAGGTTAGCTTAACTCAGACAACTTCCGGTGACTGGTTCATACGACAGACCGATCAGGAGGATACAAACAAAAGTCGTTTTTAATGGTAAAGTCCTTTAATTTTGCAATGAAGCTAGGGCGTACACCGAAATAGACGCGGTAGGACTTCTCAGACTCTTTGATTTCTCAAAGACTTTCTCAATCGACGCTCAAGACTTCCGGACTTAACCCAGACCACGATTCGAATAGTGCGAAATGAAGAAACAAATCCAACATATCCGACCCCGCCTCAAAGCGGGATAAGGGAAAGAAAAAGAAGAAAAATGCGTTTTGTAATTTTATCATCTAGCAATTAAATTAAGTACGACATTTAATATATAAGTTTGTTCGATATAATTAATTCCTTTTAATTTCGTATTTACAAAAACTGATTTCGATGACAGAATCTCAACAATATCAAATAATCTTACTACGAAACAGTGAAATTACTGTTTTTACTTTCTGCTAATTGTCCGTTTACGAAATAGGCAGTGTGATATTTAATATTTTACAATTTAGATATAAAAATAACTTGTAGTCTCTTCATTTAATCAATTATTGCATCATGAATCAACAAAGACATCATTTAATAATTGCATTATTTATCCCATAGCAGTTGGGACAAATGCATGCCAATGTATTTCCTTTTACATAACGGGGTTATCTAGATTAATATCTTATTCTAACTCAGAGATAAAATAAGATATTATTCTCATAAGATATTTTTTAACTTATTTTTTCAATATAGTTAAAATTGACTTCAATATATTTTACGATTATCTGTTTAAAAATATTTAAATCAGCAAACATTTTTAAATATCTACAGTTATCACAATGTGAATTATCAACAATTTAAATGTAAGTGAACGTTTAAAGTCGTTATTAGTAGCAATATATTAATATAAATTAATCTATTACTATTAATCAATATATTAATAGTAAAATAGAGCGAATCCGAAAATTATAAATATTTAAACCAGCGCCAGTTGCCAAATATTAATGGTAATATTAGATTATTATCATCATACATCAAAAGAATCAAAAGATAACAAATTAAACAACAAATATTATGTTACCATAGCAACGGAATTCACTTAGCGGAATGGAGCGATAATTCAACTTGGATGGTGCCGAAACCTGATAACATACCAGTTCCTCATGAACAACTCCAATACTTATCCTCATACATCGTCTGTTATTTATTAGTAAATTCATAAAATTTGACTTTTTAAATTTCAATTTTAAATTTTAGAGTTATAAATTGTATAAAATCCTTTATAATTATTTATTTTGTATCTTTATTTTTATTTATATTTAATATAAAATACGTAGACTCAGTTATATTGTTTGATTTGTTCTGCTGACAAGTTATTTTTGAACTGTAGACTTTGTGTTCCTGGTAATATAATCTCTGATTAGTTAAAATTGTCTTCTAATTATATTTTGATGATTTATGTATTTTACGATTTTCTGTTTGACTGTAATTTTATAGTAACCTATTTTAATAGGTTACTATTAAAATAAAAGTTTTTGTATTTCAACATATACAGACAACTGCATAAGTTGTCTGTCTGAATAGTTCTACCAAAATCGGAACATATATTTAATATCTTCATATAATTTAAATTTATTTCACAGTTATGAACAAATTCATATTCTTTAAAGTTTGAAAATAAGTCAGGTATAATTTGGATAATATTACCACCCATTGGAACACCATTTATTTTTCAAAATATAGATGTTCCTACATTAAAACATAGAGCTAGATCATCCTTTGAAGAACGACTAACTGATCATTGCTTTGCTGACCTTCAATCGTTCTTCATGTATAACTTCTAACAAGCGAGAAAATTAATAAATAAACTCTATAGTTGACTCCAATGGTAACTATGATACTTTAATTAAACCATGCTTTATCGTGTAAAAGAGGTGGCCTTCCAACAGTTCGTCACAAGGAAGTTCGCGATGTATTGGCAACTGTCTTAACAGAAATATGCTCAAGTGTGGGAATTGAACCAAGTTTAGCTCCGGTGCCGGAAAGTATATATTTAAAACTAGCACAACGACGAGAAATATCTATGCTTGTCTATATATAGTATGTCATGATCTCTTCGGAAATAGGATGGAACGCATGTTTATGGACGTGTGTATATTCAATTCAAATGCTGCATCGTATTTGCCGAAGTCAACACCACACACATGTATCGAATTCCATGAAAAGCGAAAGTGATCCAAATATGAGTAACGCATACGTGAGATCGATCACAGTACATCCGCTCCTATTGTATTTGCGGTCACTAGTGGAGCAGTAAGTATGACGCAATCTGTCATGCATGCAGTTGCCTAAAAAATTAGCAGCAAACGAGGAAGAAGTTACGTCGAGGTGATCTCGTGGTTGCGAGCAAAACTGAGCATCGCGATGACCATGTCCATATCGCAATGCTTTCGTGTATATCGATCAAGGAGGGGAGTTCCTGCCAATATTACAGAAACCTTCGGAGGATACATTTTTATAATTTTATATCAGATTGTGTTCAGCTGTGCTACGGGAGCTAATAAACTTAAGTTTCATAATTGTAGGTATTTTATTCAAATAAACAGAAAGTGGTTTTATTGGATTTTGTATGTAATTTTCTATTCCAATATAATGTAAGTATAGTTTTATTATCTGATTCATTTTTTATCCATTATAGAACAATGACTTTTAATAATTGTTTCTAAATTTAATTATTTTTAAAGTAATATGTATATATTAAAGTACTTGATAATAAATACTAAACCCATAATCTTCTTCCGTTAAAATTTATAGATATTACAGGAACAAAGAAGCAGAAAATTATGCTTCTTTGTTCCTTTAATTACTATAAATTAAAGTATTTAATTACCAGCATAGACTACCGACATATACGTTATATAAAATTCTATAATATACTTTTGAGAACATATTCTAGGAATTAATTAAAGAGTTCTTATAATTAAATCAGCTAACTGAGTCTACGTATTTAATATAATTATAAAATAAACAAAACATAATAAGCAAAATTAATAATTAAATAATAAAATAAATAATAAATTTTCTATAATTTAAATCAAGTTAAAATAAAATAAGTCAGGTATAATTTGAATAATATTACCACCCATTGGAACACCATTTATTTTTCAAAATATAGATGTTACATTAAAACAAAGCTAATCATCCTTTGAAGAAGACTAACTGATCATTGCTTTGTGACCTTCAATCGTTCTTCATTTACTTTAACAAGCGGAAAATTAATAAATAAACTCTATATTTCCAATGTAACTATGATACTTTAATTAAACCATGCTTTATCGTGTAAAAGAGGTGGCCTTCCAACAGTTCGTCACAATATAATGTAAGTATAGTTTTATTATCTGATTCATTTTTTATCCATTATAGAACAATGACTTTTAATAATTGTTTCTAAATTTAATTATTTTTAAAGTAATATGTATATATTAAAGTACTTGATAATAAATACTAAACCCATAATCTTCTTCCGTTAAAATTTATAGATATTACAGGAACAAAGAAGCAGAAAATTATGCTTCTTTGTTCCTTTAATTACTATAAATTAAACGCCTGGAACACGTTTTAATTATATTAAAACGTAATTATATTAAATACGTATACTCAGTTATCTGATTTAATTATAAGAACTCTTTAATTAATTCCTAGAATATGTTCTCAAAAGTATATTATAGAATTTTATATAACGTATATGTCGGTAGTCTATGCTGGTAATAGTTATATTAATAACTGATATTTAATAACTGTTATACTCTCACATCGAGCATTAAACGCCTGGAACACGTTGCCAGGAGAAATTATAATTAATATAATTATAAAATAAACAAAACATAATAATGCTAAATCAAAATTTAATAATTAAATAATAAAATAAATAATTGATTTTAGATTTTCTATAATTTAAATCAAGTTAAAATAAAAAAATCAAAATTTTAAATAAATATTTTAAACAAATATAATATAATTGGAATATAATTTAAACAAATATTTTACAAATACCGTTCATTTCGTACATATGAAATATATTTAATTTTCGAGACGGTTTAACAAAAGAAATAAGAATTATAAAGTTGTTTTTTA
Source organism: Pomphorhynchus laevis (assembly GCA_012934845.2). Classification (NCBI taxonomy): domain Eukaryota; kingdom Metazoa; phylum Acanthocephala; class Palaeacanthocephala; order Echinorhynchida; family Pomphorhynchidae; genus Pomphorhynchus; species Pomphorhynchus laevis. Next base: position 18,075 of record WNNJ02002981.1, read on the forward strand.
AAATTATAGGAGTTAATAATAGCACTATCAAATGACTGTTCATTAAATAACTGTCTTAATTATAAACTTATCACTGTTAGAACGTGCGCATTTGAATAATGTTCAAATAATGTTCGACTCATATATGTAGATGTCCTAGCGAAGTATAGATGTAGTGAATCATATATGTAGATGCCCAAGGTAAATTATACTATCCTAATAGTATAATACTACTATCAAAAATTTTCATATTCGTGTAATTTATAATATTAATATTACTATAAATAAAAAATATTATTATATTATTAACAATATTAATAATATATAATTAACAATGTCAAAAATATTATATTATTAAGATAATAAATTATATTATAGCAATATAATATTATATTCAGCTCTCAGAAACGTTGATGAAACGATAGATCAGCAATCAATGTGCACGAAGTTTCTGTCAGACCGTGTGCGTGTAGTAAGACGTATTCCACGAAGGGCCAGGTCATATATTTAACTATTTTCTGTATTATTTTATTTTTATAGTAACCTAGTTTAAATTATGTATCTATTAAATTATTTGGGAGTTTTCCATTGAGCGTATTTTCGATATTTTTAAATTAATGTTTGCAAAACATGGTTTTCATCGACACTGTTAACTATTTTTATGGAGAAGTTTCTAGTTGCAGAATAAAATCAATTTCAGTTTTGTATTCAAAAAATTAAAATTTAATAATCACATTTCATAACTAGAACTTATAAAATTTGGACAACAACATTGTTCTGTTTAATATTACCCGTGACAAAACTATCAAATCGGTTTGATGCGTCTTACCAATTTTACGTTAAATATATTTTTTTATTAAACATTTTAATTTAAATTTCAAATCGCTCGAAATTTTCTATTTTCATCAGTTTTGGATACATAAACTTCAAAAATACCTCAATCTAATTTTTTATTCAAATAGATTAAACATAAAACGTTTAATAACGGTAATAGTGTAAAATATTGTGATTAAAATTTAAAAATAATTTAAATTAAATAATTCAAAAATTACATTTTTGAGACAAAACTCTAAAACCTTGCAAGGAGCATTTAGTCGCTTAAACAATAACAAACGAGCATGCCTTTGCTTTCAACCTCCGCTTTTAACGTATAATGTATAAAGTAAACGAGAAAAAAGGCGAAGTAGTAATATGATACTACCAAAGAGAAGACCGTTTGGGGTAAATGGGAAAATGGAAATAGATTGGGAATTGAGTGGTTGCAGAGACAGGGGCAACCTGGGCACGAGGTTACGTCTATAAGATCTCTAAAAGCGGTTCGATAAAGGCATTTGGAGTGAATGGGAATAGGAAACAAATTGGGCAAATGGAACGCCTATATACCTACTAGAAAGCGGGCAAACAAATATGGAAAATGAATCATTAGCTTTAATAATTTTGGAGACGTTATTTCGTCGATTTCCTCGTTTCGCATCACTGAATACCATTCGAACTGCTCCGCGAATGTCACAGCCTTCAATTTTTTTGATACTTGTCCACGTAGTTAATCTCTGGAAGTTTTATAAGAATAACCGCGGCTTTGTTGTTGATTATTCTTCTGGTCTCCAATTGGAAGCTGATATCTGGCACACGCGTCGCGAATATGCCCCGCAATATATTCAATTGACGGATAGTTCTGAATCTTCTTTGGCACACGGAGCGCGATTTTTGGGAAGCAACTAGAGTCCACCACGACGACTAATCAGTGGGCAGCGCTACAACTGCACTCATTAACTCAAAGAGCTTCGGAGCTACAACTGGCCTGGCCCCTCGTGGAATACGTCTTACTACACGCACACGGTCCGACAGAAACTTCATGCACATTGATTGCTGATCTATAGTTTGTACTGCTTGCAACCATATCGGAATGATCACTAGCAATCTCTTGGTCGGAAACAAATGAGGGCGGTAGTGTTGAGTCTGGGCCACCGGAAATAAGGTTGTGTTTGCGGATCAGTCCAGTGACGTTCAAAACGATGCGCCGATAACATACAGAGCACTGGGAACGTATGTGCTTGTGGATACGTGCAGCGTTTGTGCGATCGCAAATTGCAGCTGCTATACGGCCGTGACTTGCATCGGCAGCTCGGTCGTTTATAGCAGCGGCTGGGAGGTCGTTATTTGCGGCGGCGAGACAGTCGTGAGTAGCACCGGAAGCTTAATCGTTTATTGCAGCCGTTAGGAGGTCAGTAGTTGAAGCGGGAGTTTGATCGTTTATTGCAGCGGCAGCTCGGTCCTTCACTGCAGCGGCTGAGCGGTCGATTATTGCAGCGGCGACTCGTTCGTTCATTGCAGTGTCTGTGAAGACGTTAGTTGCAGCGGCTGTACGGTCGTTTATTGCAGCGGCAGTTCGATCGTTTAAACAGCAAATTTGAACTTTTTGTTCTTGAGGTGCTAATGTGCTTTTTTAAATCTATATCCGTAAAATCCAAATGCGCGAGATGTTAAAATAACGTGATTTGTACTACGTAAAAAGTTCATTGTAAGTAGTTATAACAAAAAAATTTAACTTTATAAATTTTTTTAACTTTATAAAGTTTTTTTATAACTTTACAAAACTTTATAACTTTTTAACTTTATTTTTGAACTTTATTAAGTAAATAGGATATACATTTTTAATTAATGTGAAAAACAAATGTAACAATTAAATTATAAAATCAGCAAGTGTTAATAAATTACCAATTTTATCAAATGCATAGTTTGCTTGTAGATTATGCAAATGTATTTTATTTGAAGGCAGTTTATATTAATGAAAACAAATGGCTGGCAGTAAGTGCCGTATTGCTATTCTTCAAATTTGCTGTGATTCTGTAATCGGCAATAATCTCCGAAAAGGAATTGATTTGGTTCGCACAGTTAAAAAAGACTATCCTGATGTACAGATGATATTTCTACCGGAATGCACGGACTACGTTCCGCAAGGCAGAACCCGTAAAAACGCTGCTTCTCAAAGTGAAGAAAGAGCTTTACTTCAGGCGTATCAACAAGAAGCTCAAACTTTACAAACCTGGATTTCACTAGGTGGAATACATTATCCAGCTTGCTCTTCAAGATGTAGCGACAGCAAATCTACATGTCACAATGACGATACAAGTAAGCAAACTATGAGCCATTTTGTGTTAGAAGGCGGTACTGGAAACATCATTAGAAAATATGACAAACTACATCTGTTTCAGCTAGACGACCAATACTGTGAATCAAAATATATAACCGCTGGCGACAAGGTAATTGATCCTTGCGCTACTCCGGCTGGTTTGTTAGGCTTAGCCCTATGCTTTGACATTCGTTTTCCAATGCTATCGCATATGTACAGACACAACAAAGGCGTTGATGTGCTTGCCTATCCAAGTTCATTTACTAAAACGACTGGTGAATTAGGACATTGGCACGTTTTACTACGTGCGAGAGCTATTGAAAATCAGTGTTACGTTGTGGCTGCAGCTCAATGTGGCAATGATACATACGGACATTCATGCGTTATCGATCCATGGGGAAAGGTGATTGCCGAAATCAATTCTAGTGATAAAGAAGGGTATTGTACTACAGTGATTGATAGCAATCTAATTGTTGATGCCCGCAGGAGGATTCCAATGCAATGCAGAAATGACGTTTATACTTGTCCAGAGATTGCAATGAAGTCCTATGCAGCTCCCAAATCGGAGATCGTATACACAGATTTTCTGTTTGGTGATAGAACTACGATCAAAGCTCAACAGATATTCTACGAAAGCGAGCATTCAATTGCGTTTGTAAACATTCGTCCTGTTGTTCCTAACCATGTTTTAGTTTGCTGTAAACGAAAGTCACAATATCTACGTGATCTAAGCAACACTGAACGTCGCGATATTTTTGAAACGGTAAATAAAGTTGTTCTTAAGGTTAGTAAGAAGGCAGCGAATATTGTGATTCAAGATGGGCCCGAGGCAGGTCAATCCGTACCTCACTTGCATTTTCACATCTTGCCTCGTAATGGTACCGAATTTTTGAACGATAACGATGAATTATACCGACAGTTAGAAAATCACGATAAGGTTGATAATGGAATACCGCTAAGAAGTGATGATGAAATGTACTCGGAGGCTTTAGAACTACGCAAACTGTTTTAAAATATTATTTTTAAATTACTATTTGTCTTTTTATATTATTATAATATAATCTAGATGATTGGCGCATCTAGCAAAATATTGACGAAATTAATAAAAGCTAACATTGATATTGGCTATCTTAGAGCAAATAGTATTTTCTTGACCTTGTAGCATCGTGGAAGTTTGTCACAAGGTAAACATATATCCTTAGAAAAACCATCATTCTAAAACAACGTATTACACAAAACCTTCATCCGTTATCTGCAATAATGTCAATAATGACATGTCAGCAGAACAAATCAGACCACTTAACTATAAATTTTGAAATTGAAATATCTTAATCTTAAAAGGAATATCTTAACTCTGTTATGTTTTAAACAAGAAACATTGTGAACACACAAAACAGTAGTTTCTTTTCACAAAATTAAAATGTTATATAGCGTTTTAAACAATATAAATTAAATGGCGTTACATGAAAGTGTTAGCATGCAAAATACAGTGGCTTACGTATTACAATAGAAGTATTACATTAGGCAACGTAACAACTCAGCATTTTTATAAATTGATTAATAGATACTATACCATATGTACAGGAATTAAAATAAGCGGCTACTAGGAGTGGAAGTCTTATGATATTAGGTTTTGGCCCCATTCCTTTGACCAATATAACAGCGGGACCAAATGCTACGGGGGTATTTCCTTTGATTAAATTTCGCCTTGTGTTTTTCGGCATTAATTGTGATAGTTTTACACCATGGCGAAATTTGATTTTTTATATGGTTTTGTTCAGCCAACGATAATGATGAGATGCTATTCAAAGATAAAATTGTTGCAATTAAAACTTCATATTTATTCCAAAAGAGGCATACAATAAGTCTATTATAACATCTGATACCTTTCATGCTGTCGAAAATGAAAGTCGTAATCGAGAACCTACATTTTGATCAATTCATAGATGCCGTTGTACAATCAAGCTGGTCTGATGAAACTCTAGTGTTTAAATAAACGACAATCGAATGTCGTAAAAAACTTAATCTAATATATCACATTCTCATCGACGAAGAAATTAAGGTTGGTAATTTAACTGTTCTAAATCGTGAAATCGAGGAGCTTCCTCCGATTAAGAAACTCGTTAATCTGGTTAGCATTAATCTCATAATTCCAATGCAAACAAAACAGTATTTCAACGAATTTCTGAGAAAATTTATTAGTTTACAACCTAATATAGTTATGATTAACTCCGCAAGTGATGAATAACTACTACAGGATATATTTCGTGTCCTCATACTTAGCCATCTCTTTTGCTAATTTCTTCAAAAATTTTTTTCCATAAACTAGCTCTAGCATTAAAGCCTATTATGTCGTCAGTAAAGATTACTAATATTATCCCCGACCTAGAAAAAGAAGATATTGCAGAACTTCAAAAGCGTTATTCCCTTCAAAACATTAGATTTATTAAAACCAAAGACGACCAAACTCTTCCTATTGCATTCGCAAATACTCGAAAAGGACAATGCCCATCTCCTGTCTAATGCAGCATTCAATTCTTTTATGGGTTACAATCTAAACATTACAATTGCAAGTACGGACAATCTTACATTTCCACATTGTAACAAGTGTCACATGTGGGGACACTGGAAATCCACCTGTGGTAGGATGAAGAACTGCGGAGTGTGTGGATCTGATGAATTCGTCCATGACACTCAATGAACTAGCCACAAAATGCACGAATTGCGGACTTGAACATCCTGAGTGGTAAAGATGTTCAGCATTCAAGGACTATGTGAGAAGACATACAGTGAAGGATGGTGTCTATTCTCCTTCCCAGTAACGGCAAATTCGGTGTGTGACTCACCTGACCTAATATGGACAAAATGTTCAACTTCTTTAGAACACTTTAACAAGAAACATTTCGATCAATTGAGTTACTGATTGCCAATTTGGCCAATACAGGAACAGGAACAGAGACTTCCATAATCTCTGTTCCTGTCGCTAAATCTTTAAAGAAGTGAGCAAAATCAAATTCTTCAAGTATGAATTCTAAGAGGAGGTTCACCTCCTCTTACAAGAAACCAATCCTGCCTTCTTCCAAGACAGTGCCTCCTATTACAATTGCCAAGGAGAATGTAAACCTATGACGATTGGCAGATGGGGTCACGACGAGAAATAACGATAACGCCCGTGGGCAAGTCTCTCTAACTTGTCCGGCTGGGTGTGGGAAGGGCAACCTTCTCACATTCGGTTCGGACTAGGAGAAGGCATCCCACTCCAGCTAACTTGACACAATGCAAAATAATCAAGATTCTTTTTCACTGGATATCCTTCAGTGGAATTCGAGAGGTGCTTCTACCCTTACTCTTTTAACTGGTAGAGATGCAGATGTTATAGTCCTTCAGGAGACGCAGTCTATCCATCTCCCCCAGGATATTACTCGATTTAGCTTTAAGCACATTTACACCCACTTTACTCCGTACATAACCCCCTTACTCATCTTCATCTCAAGGGCTTTTAATCCTGGTAAAGAGCTCCTTAAGATCATCGATCTTACTCAACTTTTCTTGTCCAGCCCTGTCTTGTTTAGCTATATCACTCAGTAAGAACGGTAAACTCATCAGCATAGCCAATATCTATATTCGGCCAAAAGAAATTCACAAGAACCTTGACCTCCTGGATCGTATATGAGGTAGTGGTTATGACATGTTACTTGGTGACTTCAACGACAGAGCTGGTCGTTGAATTACTGCAACAAACCGCAGATCCGGGAACGACTATCTTATTCACAAACCGCCTTCTCCCACCTTTCCTTGCTTAACAACTAATTCTCTCCTCGATATACTACTTCATAAGAAGTGGTTGTTGAAATCCATTTGTACTGAACAGTCGCACCAACATCAGATCACCTCTCATGACCTAATTCGCCGGCGGAGAGAGGAAGATACGTTGCTTAGAAGGAGGTTTCACTTTGATCTCATCACAATGGCTTTCTTTCAGTCAGCTATCCAACTCTTCCCTAGAATTGGTAATGAGAGTTTGACCAAATTTAATTCCTACCTCTCATCGCAAGCTACCGCGTTGCTTTCGACTACCTATAAAGGTCGCATATACAATCCCTCTCCAACAAAACTCAAGGTCTCGCTAAAATGTTTCACCTTCCCAATCTCTGCTTCCGCCAGACAGGCCCTCTCGAATGAATACTGGAGCTCTAGATTTAGGTTCCAGCTGAGCATGGATAGGGCGAGCATTTCCCACTTTAACTCTTCTCAGGCCTTTTTCTTGAAGATATTCAAGAAGGAGAAGTTTGTCTGCTAGAAGGATAGAGCCTTGGTTTGGATTGGTAGCATAGGCCTTGACAAAGTTTTAGATAAGTCACTATCCTTACATAATCATTGAACCACTCAATCTCCCCAACCAATCCCACCTTGGTGTGATTTCAGGAGTAGGAATCTATCTAATCCCACAAAGTTTTCATAAGTACGTAAAAGATCGCTCGGTCCATTCAGGAATAGATGAAGTGCATCAGTTTTGTCACGATAACAGTGATCAACTTGCTGTGGCTGTATTTCTTGATTTTTTTTGCTGCATTTCACCGCATTTCCATTTTTGTTATCTCTTCTATCAGGTCCCTTGGTTTGCCTGCAAGAATTGTTAACAGGGTGGACATATTTTTGCATACCAAGCGATTCTTCTATGTATACGACACTGATACATGTCAGCTTTACCCTATTACGGGTAGATCATCTTGTGGTATACACTAGACGCGGGTGCCAAGATGTAGTCTCTGACATCAGCCGTTTCTTTTTAAGATTAAAGACCAGCTACCCATATCCAATCTTGTTCTAAACTCCTCTAAATCACAGGTGGGCGTCTTTCATGGCGCCCTTGCAACCAAAAAGAAGCTTGAGAGATTTGCACTCTCTGAACTCTCCTCCATTTTGCAGCCTCAGCCACTCCCTACCTTCACAAGTCGAGTAAAATACCTGGGGTTCACCATTACGGTGAACTGGTCAGCGAAAGCTGACCTGAATAGACTCAAACGTATCCTGAAGAAAGCTAGGTGGACCTTGAAACGGGATCAGCATCTGTCATTGAATGGGAAAATCCAAGTGCGCCTCTGGGATACTTGGGCTATCTCGGGACTAGTCTTCTTTTTAAGAAGACGTTGCCAGGAGCAAAGACTAAGTCTTCTCAAGCTCTTCATCTCGCGATTACCGAGCCTAGTCCTCCTCGATTATATTCTTCGGGAGGGGGAAGTGAAACTCCGGGTGGTTTAGTCAAAGAGCGGCGTGTTGGATTGGCTGGATGGCTCAAATCCTTGTGAACCTTGACGACTCTCTTAATGACCAGACTGACTTTGTTTTTTGTTTTCTTTTTCTGCATGTTTTGATTTTAAAACGTTTTAGTGGTTATATGGTTGTTAACAAAATTTTTATTATATCACTTTCTAATCACATCGGACAGCCAGTGCTATTTATATACCAACTACTGAGTGAAATGACTTTGTTTGAACATAAAACCTCAAAAGTAAAACCTCCGATTGTATCTGTGCCTCAGTATCCATCATCATTTAATGAGCAGAGAAGATTTGATACTGATATGTCGAATATACGTCCAGTATTCACTTATCATAGTACAAACAACAACGTTGTAACTAGCAATACACATACTAAGATATCACCATACCTGCAAATCTCGAAGACTTTATTTGAAACGGCACGTTCCGGAGCATAATCAGAGGGTGGAAAGTGTCCGATTGTACAGGTTGATAGAAGTCGAAAACTAATCATTGCGAATTTGGCTGAATCTGCAGAACTAAACAGGCAATGTCGACTAAACGATTATCTATAGAGTTAAGACCTATTTTATAAAAGGTTCTCATCAATAAAATATGCAAACATTTTAAATATTTTAATCTTAAAATAATTTCTGTAAATTACTATTTTAATGAATTAATTTGGGATTGATGTCACATAGGATGGTGTAACAGTTCTTAATATTCCTCTTGGCTCAGTTGAATATTGTAAAAGAATATGCAAAGGTAAAATTCATGAAGGGATTTAATGGTACAAAGACTTATAACAATAGCAATGGAAGATTCACATGTTGCGTATGTAGCATTCACCTATGCTTTACAACAAAGGTCGCAATATTTACAGAGGAATTTTAAATGTAAACGTTCTTGGTTTATTGAACTAAACGATATTATTGTTGAACAGCTGTTGCCACTGATTACTGGAAACAAAAAAGCATTTTATATATTTTAATCTTAAAAATGATTTCTGTAAATTATTATTTTAATGAATTAATGATTAATATTTCATCATTTAGAATAAAGATTGGAAGTAAATCCATCTTAAAGTCATTTTTAATGTAACCGTTTCTCAGGTAATATTTCCAAATACCTAATTGTTTTATATATTTTCACAAAAATCGTTGTAATTTATATTAATTTATGAAATTGTCGATAAAAAAGATGATTGATTATATTTGAAATATTCTTTATTTAAAATATATTTTCACAGTTTAGTTATCAATATTTATATCAGTATATAATAAAAATGCATGATTAGATATGACGTAATTAATACATATAGATGATACGCATTTGACCATATAAAAATGATTGTCACAATATACACGGAGTGTCAGAAAGCACAGGTAGGCTGTGAAAGGTACTCTTCAATTCACTTAGCACATTGGATATCAGTTGTATTTTGTATTGTATTGGCTATATTTGCTTTCGTAGACGGCCCATATTGTAATATGAAACAAAGACAGAGGTTGAGAAGAATCCACATTATAAATTATACTGTATACGGTTCAAATCACTCTCGGTTATCAATTTGGGAAGGTGGTAAACACCTACATTTAAGTAGCAAATCATTTGTTGATCAGCTAGTGATTGCTGACTTAGTGTTCAACGGTCAGTACCGATGTAATCTCTTTTTACCTATAAAATGCAGAGAACACGTTGGTCTGTATGTGATGCAAAATGTATTCATTGATGTACATACGAGAAGATACAACGAAAGTGCCAATTGCAAGCTGTACTCATACAGGACTCAGATATTTGAGAACAGTCAGGAATGCAATATGTCTATAACAATCACAGGATACATTTACAAACCAATCGATATAACAAATTTAATTGTGATGAAATTGTTGTGGTCGATTTCAACGTTATTTTTAATGTATCAGTTAAGCCTAATATGTTTTTATAGATATTAAATATAAATTATTAATGTAAATGTGTGTCTCATCTAATTTGAACAATCATATTATGCAATGGTCTATAACTAGCCTACATGTATTTTTATCAATCAATATTCGTACTCCAACTTAACGATACTGAAATATCACAAACTATACAATTTTAAATAACATATTCGTATAATTATTATTTAAATAAAATTGTTCAATTTTTTGAACAATTTTATCTTGATGATTATAGCAGTTGACTATCGAAAATTCAATGATTAAAATGAAAAAATTTCTATTTCACTCTCTCCACTAATAAATAATAGAAACCAATGCGTGAACAGTCAATTTATAATATTTTTATAATTATTTGGCCCAATAAAATATATTCATTCAGAAAACCTATTCAGAAATTCAATTTATGCAGTTCAATACTTTGTTAATTAGGCAATCAACTAATTTTTAAGTTTATCAATGAAGAGCAAAAAGATGATATTTTATATTCAATAATAAAACATTTATTTTCTGGTATAAATTACTATTTCAGTATTAAACAGAAAAAATTGAAGATTAAATTGTCAATATTATTAGTGCTTTCCCTAGATCAAATTGATGTGGAATCAGGAAATAACATTATACTTTAAATATAGTAAAAAAAGTCCAATAAAACCTAGGTTTATATGCAATGTTTTCAATGGTTTACTAAATAATAAATATTTTTTGGAAAGAAAAACGAATTATAATGAAAATCTGTTAGAAGCGAAAAAATAAAAACTAAAAATATCAAAATATCCAAATACCAGGTATAAATTGAATATTCATTGATGATTATTGAATATACATTGATTATTATACATTGATGATATATGTGTATTTAACTCTAATAATTTTTATTCAAAAAGTGAATAAATTCATTTCAGGTAGCCTTATTCATAATAAAACCAATATTGATGATAAAGAAGATACATATCTAGATATGAACATTAAATTAACATTAACTAAAACTAATAATAATTTATATCGTAAAGATGACATATTTAAATTTACAAGAAACATATTTTTACATGATATCAGTAACATATTTTTGCATAATATCAGTAAATCATATATAATATAATAAATTAAATAATGAAATTTTAAGAATTGCCATAATATGTAATAAAATTGACTTTCTTCAAAATCATTTAAATAATTTAATATATAAATATTTTAAACTGTTATTTAAAAAATACATTTAAAAAATAGTAAAATAAATCAACACAATAATATTAAAAATAAATCGTAAATCATTAGCGGAAAATTTTTATGGATGGATATTAAATAATATACTTTGTATTATAATAAGATACTAGATAATCAAATTTTATCAGAGGAAATACGTCATAAGCCATTATATTGTCCAATTATATTAAAAATAAATTTAAAATCATTAGGGGAAAATTTTTATGGATAGATAATAAATAATATACTTTGTATTAGAATAAGATACTAGATAATCAAATTTCATCTGGGGAATACGTTATAAGCAATTATATTTTCCCGCTGCTATGTTAGGTCGATGAAAGGGCCCAAAACCTGATAGCAAATTAGCTTTCCCTGATGTCATCTAATTTTTATTCTGATGCATCGTTTGTTATTTATTAGTCATTTCATAAAAGTTTATTTTTTATTTTAAATTTTAACGTTATATAATTATCATCTTAAATAATTATTTATTTTTTATAATTATTTATTTTTATTTTAAATTTATATAGTATAAAATATGTAGACTAAGTTAGCTGATATGATCTTTCTAAAAAAATTTAAAAATTTAAATATTAAATATTTCATGTGTTATTTACTTTTAGCCATGAATCGCGAAATGTCAAAAATAATGTCTTCTTTCCTTTGATCAAGCTCCAATTTTGATTTTTAATTTTAAATTTCAACTATATATTAACATAAATTGTATTAAATCGTATACAATTATTTATTATTTATAATTATTTATCTTAATTTTAATTTATTAATAGTATTAAATACGTACACTCAGTTATCTTATCTGATAAATATTAATTGTATAAAGTCCATTATAATTATTTATTCATGATATGAATAGATAATATTATTTATATATATTATTTATAAGCTGATATAATCTTTATTCATGTGTTATATTTAGTATAGTTACTTTTATCCATGAATCGCATTCAATTGAATTGTTATATAAAACGAGGAAACGTCTTTTTATTTTTAAAAAATAATTTAATAAATTTAAATCCATCATTTTTTTGCAATTTAAGGAAAATTACAATTTTCGCTGATTTCTATCAGAACCATCAGGTAAACATAATATAAAATGCATAATAATTAATTTTTAAATAATATTAACTAACGTTTTTAATTAATAAAGTGGTCGACATCATTAACAGCTGCTAATTATCGATTTAAAATAAATAATATCTCAGATTAAATTTATAGCCAAAAAATAAGTTATATATCAATTAGCAGAAAATTGCATACGCCATTCGTTTTGAATGAGGATATTGTAATTTTTTATCTCACATTAATATTTTTGCAATACCATTACGGTTGCTTCGTTGGTTTATAAAGCTATTTATTAACGCCTGCTTAGGCATTGGAAAACAAAGCGTAAATCGTCATAAGAATGCACAAGTTCTCGGTGCTTGCACTGGGAACAAAATATACACCTGACTCAGTTGTTTAAATTGAATCTTAGGGTTTTCAGTATTTACATCTTCCTTGCATGTTCGTTTGAAGAAAATCTGATAGATATCGGGATAATTGACAAATTGGAAGCTGGAAGAACGGGAGAAGAGTATCTTTAATTGCATGGAACGCTGGTAGAACTGATGAATATATTTAATTGCACTAAATAGGTATACATGCTAAAGAGGGATCTTGAATATGGATTGCTAAGTCCATTAATGTGCAGTTACACAAAAATGAACAGATTGCACCAAAGGATGCAATTTGCACCATTCGTGATAGGTAAAGGTAATGAGAAATAGGGATCGAGCAATGAGATATACAAACCTTATAATCTAGAATGCAAGAAGGTATTCTGTCATTCTGTTATGTAGGAAGGTCACAAAAAAGATATGGAAAAGCATCAATGGAAAGTAGCGCATATAATTATTTAATTTGTACAAACTTTAATTGACCAATTGCTGTACACTTTTACAATCATTTGTGTTCCTTTTAGAAGTTGCTTAAGATGTATGAATTAAATCTCAAAGACACAAGTTAGTATAATGTTTTCGTTACGTACACTACGACTTTGAAAATGTAAAATTGATAGCCTGGCAAATTCATAAAGACAATAAATCTGCCATTTGACAAATCCAGAAGTGTATAATGATTAGCGCATTAATTACATGCAAATACAAAATCGCTATTTAATAGTTAATCGTTAATCAAATTAAAAATAATAGTTTAAGAACAATTGATAAAAAAATTAATTATTTAAAATTTAATAATTTCAATTAAAATAATTAAAATTCTGTTATCGAAAACAACAAATATTTATATTGTACTGCTGAAAATGAAAATTCTTATGCAAAACCATATAATCGCTATAGAGTTAACGAAAAGTACAAAAATTATTTTATAAAAGGAAACCATTCTCAGTTGTAGAAATTTTAGTTTTAATGCAATTCAAATTCAACATCATGATTTAATGATTCGATATTTGAATTGTAAGGTACGGAAAAAATCAAGTCATCTTCACAATTATCCAATTGCCTAACATCTGTGGAATTTTCCAAACTGGTGCGCAGTTGAATATACTTTTGCCAGAGGATCTAAAGTGAAATTATACATATGCTGATACATATTAAATTTATACATATTAAAACAATATGGTTTTTATACAAATTCATATACACTGTAAATTAAATTACTATTATATTTGGTCAATCATGCGAATTCAGCGTTTTACATGGAAGAAATAAGTTGTTTTTAACGCTAAAATATCGATTTATTTATACGTCGATGTAATTAATTATAATTAATTGCAGTGATATGTCGGAAACATTGATGTACTGTATGCGTTAGCAGAACACATATATCATTATCGTTTTTGATACTTTTATTAAAATTATTTAATAAAATTTAAGATGGTTCTGTTTTCATGCCCAGAAAAATGAGTAAATTACCTTGAATTATAAATTAATTTAATTATATCAGTTTATTAGTGTTAATTGATGTCTTCAATTAACACAGTAAATAAGGCGAAGATACATTATTTCACAATTTTGATCCAATATTTCGGTGGCATGTGGGCACTCTATTATCAAGGATTATCCAATTGTAATCAGATGAAGCAATTCGGATTTTTTTTTCTTAAGTAAAAGTTATAATTGTTAAAAACATTCTACTTACTTAACTGATTACAATTGAATAATCCTTGATTATAGTGAGCCCACGTGCCCCCAAAATATTGGATCTAAATTGTGACATAAAGAATTATGTATCTTCGCCATATTTACAATCTAATGGCAATTTTACAATCTAATGGCAATCCAATGGCATTTGCCACGTTAAAATAAATCCTTTTTTTAAATTGGAGACATCCATTATAATGCATAAAATTGAGTATTTTTAATAAATGAAGTAAAACTTGTTTTACTATATACAAATATCATGGAGAATTGCTTTCCGGTCAAATGAAACTTTTTTTATTGCAGACCATTCCCGAGAATTCAAAAGACTATTTATTTTAGATATTTCGACTGCATTCGATTTAAGTTATTTGAAGAAATATCAATTAATTTATTAAATAACAATTAATTTATTAAATAACAATTAACTTATTATAATTGAAAATGACTGCTGAGTACAGTCGATAATGTCCGCGGTTAGCGAACGAAATATCAAAGAAATATTCAATTTCTTTTTTCTGGGAATGGCATTTAGATACATAAATAATTATTTGACATATAATTATGCACCCGCACATAGCATACACGATATCGGCATTTCTACCTCCAACTGTCTTTCTTCTATCTACAAACGTCTCTCCAATCTCCATCTCGTTCTAAACCCCGATCCAAAATAATGTGGATCCTCCCCCGTAAACCAAACATATCTCCTCCCACTGTATATTTTGCCTCATCGATCATCCCCATAGTCCACAATCTCACTTTCTTAGGCTTCCATTTCAATGATCACCTTTCCCTTAAACCCTTCGTTTGTGACAAGGTCCGCTCGTCTAACTTAATTCTCCGTGACATCCGCCGTATCCGCCCCCTTATCGACTTCCGTTCTTGTATGTATCTTCTTTCATCGCTTCTTTTCCCTAAAATCGATTACTGCCTTAGCCTTTTCGCCAATTCTCCAAAATCCATCATCTTACCCCTACAACGAATAATCAACACCGCCGTTCGAGTGCTCTTTCGTCTCCGTCGCTTCGATTACACATCCACATATTTTGCCCAACTCTCCTGGCCCACCATCCACATCCGCATCAAACTCCGCCTTCTTCTCGTAACTTTTCGTCTCATCGCTGTCGGCTCCCCATCGTTCATCAACCTTGCTTTCTTAGACGACACTCGCCCCAGCTCTCTATCACTGCGTTCCCGTCATACCCTCTTACTCCACGTTCCTAATTACTCCAACAACTACGGTCTCCGATCCTTCCTCGTAGCCGCCTCACTCGCCTGGAATCAACTCCCTCTCGACGTCCGCCGCGCTCCCTCTTGTATCACATTCAAACACCTGATTCACAGTCTTGTTTTGTTGTGGTCATGTAGGCATGCGCTGGCACGCATTTGCCACGTTAAAATAAATCCTTTTTTTAAATTGGAGACATCCATTATAATGCACAAAATTGAGTATTTTTAATAAATGAAGTAAAAATAGTTTTACTATATACAAATGGAGAATTGCTTTCGGGTCAAATGAAACTTTTTTACAATTTAGATCCAATATTTCGGTGGTATGTAGGTACTCTATTATCGAAGATTATTCAATTGTAATCATTTTAAACAATTAGAACTTGTTTCTTCAAATATTATAATTGTGTAATCTGATTACAATTGAGTAATTCTTTCTGATTACAATTGAGTAATTCTTGAAAATTGTGTGCCCAGTGTTACGAAAATATTAAATTTAAATTGTGAAATATATAATGTATCTTCGCCTTATTTACAATCCAGTTTATTAGTACCAGTTCATTAATGATGATGTTTTTAACTGTAGGAAAATGGACTTTATATTGTCTAAGTAAATCAATTGGTTTGACTAATGTCACTTTATTTCATATTCTTGCTAATTGTTTTAAAAATGACTTCATTTTCTTGAAAAACTTTACAAAACTGTTTCCAAAAAACAGTCCGCTTTCAATTCATATCAATTTCATTTCAATTCACAAATATGAACTTTAATTTTAAGAATTCAAAAGATATTTGTGTATAAAATTTTGATTGCATAGTTTTTTGTCAAAAAACTCAACAAAATATCATAAATTCATAGATATTCAAACGACATTTAAATTGTACCAAAATTAACATTTAAATATAATATATATATTATATATTATAATATAATATAACATAATGTGTTTATTATTTATTATAAAAGATGAACATGTAAATAAAAATTGAATATTTTTCGTATATTAGCATCGAATGGTGTTAATCTGCTAAATTCAGTAACTTCCTATGAAAGAAAAGTTTCTCTTGAAAGCTATATCTCAAATACCGCACAACGGATGCTACTTATCAATTTATTTTTATCATAGTTTTATAAAAATATAAAGAAAAGTTTATAATTTATATACTTTCTTAATTTTTTTTATAAATAATCAATTTTATAACAATTTAATTGATAAATTAAATTTAATTAGGAATGTAATTATTAAATTTTAGTAATGTATAACGAGATAATCGTTTGCGTTCTCATGTACGTTTTTGATAAGTAAAGACCACAAAATACATTTGAATTTCCATTTCAATTTATTTTAATAATTCTACATATTTTTAAAAATATGTTAAAAATAAATGATAGTACACACTAGGCCGATAATCTCCTTTCATTTCCGATTAGATAGTTTGAGAGGAAAAAAATTTTAGATAATTTTAAAGAAACGAAGAAGAAAAAATTATTATCCTTTATTTAAAAGTACAATATTTCGATAACTCCTTCTATCATCATTAGGATTAAAATTAAAATTGAAATCATTTAAAATTTTAATCATGACAGTACACACTAAGCCCATAATCTCCTTTTATTTCCGATTAGATAGTTTTAAAGGAACAAAGAAGAAAAACTACCCTTAATTGATAAAGTACAGTATTTCGATAGCTACTGATATCATCATCAGGATTAAAATTAAAATTTTTAAATTTTAATCATGATGATAGTACACACTTAATTCATAATCTCATTGATTATGGGTTCAGTTAATTTTATTAGTTTAATTAATTTCATTAATCTCATAGATCCTGCTTTTAATTAAAAATAAAATGGAATGAGATTATGGATTAAAGATGTACTATCATCAGGATTAAAATTTAAATTAAGAGTGTACTATCATCATGATTAAAATTTTAAATGATTTTTAATTTTAATTATAATCCTGATCATATCAGTAGCTATTGAAATATTGTTATTTTAAATTAAAGGTAATAATTTTTTCTTCTTTGTTCCTTTAACACTATCTAATGCATATTGATAATTAAATTATAGCAACAATTATAAGAACAATATGTTAGTGGACTTTTCCATATTAGGAGTGGTATGACCGATATTAAAAATTAAGTAAATCAATATTAATTACATTAATTGTCGATTCTTTAATAGTTACGAATGACAGACATTTTTTAAACTAAATAGGTATATATACAATTGCTTGCTTTTGCTAATTTAGTGCAATAAAAAACACACATTACGTTTTATTACATATAATGATCCCTAAATGCGTAAACTGTAATAATATTTACTATAAATAATAATCATAAAATTGATCACATTTCTCACTTTCAGAGAGATACATTTCAAAGTTAAGAAACATTGAACCAATTAAAAGGATACAGAATGAGTTATAGAAAGCATTGGATAACGCATATTTATATTTATTTTAAAAAAATTTTGCATTTAAACATTACCTCTGAATGTTCTGGCGGTTTTACTTTTTCAAGCATTCTTCTGTATATAGAACTAAATGCTGGCAGACTTTGAAAAAGAGAATGCACGAAGTTGTACGCAAACAGTAAAGCTCGATTTAAATCTGATTTTGATGCCGTTTTTATAATATCATTTAGTACAACATCTAAAAGCTGAACCGTGTCGTCAATTCGATTTTCACCGTTGACAAGTTGCAAGCAGCAACGAACAAGTGCACATCCAAGCTGATGAAGCCAATATGAATCGACCAAAAATGAACAATTAAATGTTCGAGGCGGTATTAAATTATCGTTTTGAATGGCGATTGCTTCTAAACCTGCAGATAATTCACGTGAGATTTTACAAAAGCTGGAAATTTGATAGGTTTGAACGAGATCGATAGTAAGTAACTGCCATAGAAAATTACATAGACGATCTTTATCAATTAATTCTAAAAATTGTTCATCAAAAGGCGAGAGTGGTGGAGTACTCGAGTTGTTAAAGGGATTATAGCCTTCTTCGCGTAAGTCGGTTATGAGATACATGAGTGATGGATAAATATCTGTACAAACATGTGCAGACTAAAATCATAATATCAAATTACAATTTATTAAGAAATAAAAAATTTTATAAATAATTTAATACAGAACTCAATGAATACTTAGTAAATGTTTTCAACGGTTAGTCATTTTAATTTATTTTTGATTAATTTATGATTCTATGTTTTGATTTTAGTTATTTTGGTCTCGCGCAACGAAACAATTGGTAATTATTTGCATTATCGGCTAAACGGGATCAGAAAATGACCGGATAAAATCGTTTTGCATAATATTGACAAATAGCGCGATACCTTTCTTCAGTTAGCATCGACAATAATATATAATTTATAGCTAACATATAGCTATATTATAACTATATTATGTATTATATAATTATTATATAATTATATAATATATAATTATATAGTTATATACATATATAAATTTCCTCAAATGGAAATAATATTGCTCGTGGAATCATTTGATATCAGGGCGTCAGCACCACGAAATAAATTCAACAGTGAAATTGTCGCAAATGACAAAGTCACTGTTTCGAGCTAGTTGGCTCTCATCTTGAAGTTGGCTCCCAACTTAAATTCAGTTGTGGGGAGTACAAGCTACTGATGAGAGCCAACTAGCTCGAAACGGTGACTTTGTCATTTGCGACAATTTCACTGTTGAATTTATTTCGTGGTGCTGACGCCCTGCTACCTTATTATATAACTTTTTTCTTGAAAAAGTTCAAATTTTTCAGTCTGATTACAATGTTTGAAGAAGCCGCTAGTCGAAACGTTAATTGAAGAATTAATCTGTTTTTTGTTGGTAGAAACCATTAATAATATTTCCTATATTTTGGTCATAGCGTGAAACTAACCGGAAGTAGCGGCTGTATAAATGAAATGTAATGTAAGTATAAATGAATTTATACTTACACCGTGTACTATGATAATACACCGTGTTTTATGCTAAAATATACAAATTGTGTATAAACTCAATATAAAATATATAAATCATGTATAAACTAAATTACGAGAAACTCGTAGTGATCTCAATTTTGATTGATAAATCGAAATTAATATAAAGGATATTGAATGTATATCTAAATATAAATAAATAATATTTATTTAATAAACAAATATTATTATTTAATATTATTTATGTGTTATTGTTATAACTTTCTCAAATAAAATTAGTTATAAATCATTTACAAATTAATCAAACAAATTATTTATAAACAAAAAATTATCACAAACAAATCATTTATAAATTAATTATATGTGAGCTGAAATTCTTCTGGTTGTGGCACTGCATTATCCTCACAGGTATTGTTCCTATTCTTGATACAACAGGACGCTACTAGTGGGGATCATCTGCTGCTGACTCAGACCGGCATTTCACTGTTCGACCCTAATTATCTGCTTACTACGTACACTGGTGCTTGTTTGATTTGAACTCAATACGTCTGTATCGCGATTCATAGTTAAATCAACTAGGATGGCTGTTCCCGTGTAAATATACATTTCTGTATATTACTTTTGGTAGGGGAACGTATTCAAACGATCTATTGAAAACCTATCTTATGCGCGTGATCGGATTCGAACTCAGAACGTCTGTACTGTGATTCAACGTTACTTCCATTAGGTTGACTGTTCCAGTGGTGTAGATATGTTGATATTCAACAAAATGTATATATGTCTATGTATAGATCTGAGTCAGCAGCTGATGATATATTCACATATACTGATTAGAAGAGTCCAGCTCTATAACAATAGAAACAATACCTATCAGGATAGTGTCGTGCCACAACCAGAAGTCAAATATTAGAAAATTAATTCAAAAGATTTGTCTAGCATAAGCGTTTAATTGATTAAACATTTCGGTATTTCACGCTGATATTGATAGCACAATTTAAAGTCATTATCTTTAAATAATGACTTTAATAACTCCGAATTTATAAATAAGCATTGAGTAGATAAATTTTGAGGCAATCATATTAATTAATTGGATTTTGGATGAATTTTTCAAATTTAAGTCAATTAATATAAGACAATTTAACAAAAATCTTACGATTTCAAAAGTCGGTGCTTCACGGCTTGTTAAGATAAACCAAGCAGATAAACCATTGCACAGTAGCCTAGTAAGAATTGTTAAATCATTGCCTGTATTCTAAATAAAAAGTAACGTTATTTTAATGTACATTTTCAACAAGCAGATCAATAAATTTATTGAAAGCATCAATAAATATTAATCATTAAAGATAAGCGCTTCATATGTACAAAGTAATTGTAATATTTGTTTAATTCTTTGTAAAACTAATTTTGATGATAAATATTGATATATCTAGTTTTAAACATTAAATTAACATCAACTAAAACTACTATTAATTTATATCGTAAAGATGACATATTTAAATTTACAAGAAACATATTTTTGCATGAGCATTCATGCATACCATATAATATAAAATATAATACATTAAATAATGAAATTTTAAGAATTGCAACAATATGTAATGATATTGGCTTTCTTCAAAATCATTTAAATAATTTAATAGATACATATTTTAAACTAGGTTACTATAAAAATAACATCAAGCAGAAAATAGTAAAATATATAAATCAACACAATAATAAATATTTAATATATAAAATTATATTTTAATCAACACAATATTATTTATATGAATAATAATAAATATTAATAATAATAAATTTAAAATCACTAGCGGAAAATTCTTGGTTTTCTTCAAAATCACTTAAATAATTTAATAATTTTATATATCTATATTACTATATTACAAAATTAGAATTTTGTAATACATATAAAAATATGTATCAATATTTATATTTATAAATATTTATATTTTAAATATATTTATATTTATATCAATATAAATATTTATATTTTCATTTTTATTTTGGATGGATCAACGAAATAGGAGATAATTAATTTTTAAATTTAGTTTATATATTTTTACCGAAACCGTTTATGTGATAAAAATGTTTTTTTTATAAAACCCAAACTAATTATCCTTAAAATATGACTAAAATTTTTGAAATTAATTTTAATAAATTTTATAAAATTTTATATAATTAAATTATAAAAATATGTATATAACTATGTTAATATTATAACTATGTATATTTCTAAGCTATTAATTAAAAAATGACTACCTATATATATTATTGTTTATTTAAAGTTATGGCTATCGATTTTGACAATGCCATCAAACACAAATGAAAAATAAAACATTAAGTTTTTATTTCATGGATCCTGTTTCAAAAAAGTTTATAATCAAATAGTTTATAAACAGTTTATTGTTTTATAACAGTTTATTGTTTTAAAACGACAGTATATTAATACTTTCGTTTTAAATTTAAACGAAAAATAAACAATTAAAAAATCGTTTAATTGTTTCCGTACAGCTGTGGATCGAAGATTAAGCATCATATAAGTTATATGATTTGTATAATCGGACACATGCATTGTCGTTTCTCTAAGCAAAAATATTATGTAACCAAACGAGCCATGAGTATACCATAAACATTACGTATTACACTTTAAATGCGTAAACGAACTTATCAGCGACATCATTGATAATAAATAAATAATAAATAAATAAATAAATAATAAATCAAACGAATAGGTAGAAACTTAAATAATACAGCGTTAATTTGCGATTGGAAGTGATACACTATAAGCCATTGCAAGCTTCACTCCGACTTTAAAATAATTTTTAATGCCACAAATGTATTTTATTTCTGTATGTACATTGTACATACAGAAAGGAAATACATTTGAAGGAACTTATAAACTTATGATAATTAAAGTTATGGACTATGAAAAGTAAACTAAAATTGCACTATGATATTGATCTATAAAATTCGAACTAAAAATGGAACTACTGGTTTATTTGAAAGAACTTATTGAACTATTATATGAAACTTTTATTATAAAAATTTTTTAATATTTAAAATAAAATGAAAATGAATATATTACTCTTACATTCTTCCTGCTCGATATATGACATATTTTTAATTAGTTCAATTTACCGCAATGACACTGCATACATTTCGCATAAAAGAAAATCAAAATAATTTCTAATTTAAAAATTATACAAAACCTAAATACATTAATAATAAGATAAGTTATAAAACTAATTAAATAAAATTAATTTCAATTACAAATTTGTATATATATTACTATATAAAAGTTAACGAATTTGTAGGAAGTTTTAAAAAATCTAGGAGTAAAATAACAAAATCCGTATATACCATCATCAGATTGCCTCCATCCTCAACAGAGCGATACATTATTTTTAAAATACTCGATCCAAGACAATTAGTAACGAAAGGATCGGAAAGCAAGAATAACATGGAGCTGAAATAAAAACAACGCGAATATTATGATAATATTAAAATAGCAAGATTAATATTGTTATTATATAAATAATACTAATATTATATTAATAATATAACATTATATTATAAACAATATAATGAAATCATATTATGTAAAATGCACTGTATTAATTGAAAATTTATTCTAATTTATGTTTAAATTTTTAATTTACAAGTTCGTGCCAATTGATACAATAATCTGAGTTTATTTATTGATTAAATTCTTTAGCCGACATGAGCGATTGGGATTATAAAAAATAGACGACAAAGAAACAAGATAAGTGTCAAGAAATAAAAGTGTCCAAAGCGTTCAATTCGCAGAGGGTCATATGTTGCAAGATTTGACAGTCGTGTGCGTGTAACAGTTTGAAGCAAGATTTATTGCAAAATCTCACACACAGCTAGTCTCTCGACGGTCGCAAACAATCCGATTCATGCAAAATTTTCCACGATAACCACGTCAAGAATATAGCATGAAGAAAATTTTCTAAAAATGCTAGTAGTTAGTAGCGAAATATCAAAATGATTTTTGTTGTCGTTCAAATATACCTGATAGTTCCTGGATATTTAAAAATATAATTAATTATATATTAATTTTGATCTTTAGTTAATAATATAATGTATATTATATTATAATGTATATTATTTTGTTTAATTATATATAATAACATTACTATAAATAATATACTAACATTATATATTATTATGTAATATGGAGCAATCTTTAATCATTATTGATACACGTATTGCATTAAAACTCAAATTAGTTAATTAAATGACCTTTATGGTCATTTAATTATTGTCATTTAATCATGATCATTTGAATACTTTATGAATAAATTAACCTTTCATGATATAAAGGTCTATTTCACTAGTAACTACTAGTATCTTCAGAAAATTAACATAAAAAATATAAAATAAATTTCTTGTAGCTTTGCACATTAATGCTGGGATCAAAATCGTTGCTAACACTTGTTTATGTAACATTTTCGTATGTAGGGACTCCAGCAAACAAAACAACTAAAAAACAAAAGCACTTTTATTCATTTTTATGTAAATTTTCTAAAGATGCGAGTAGTTACTAGCGAAATATCAAAATAATTTTTGTTGTCTTTTTACTATACCTGATAGTTCCTGGATATCTAAAAATTTAAAATACAGATCAGGATGAATATATTTATAATTAAAATTAGATTAAATTAGTAATTATTAAATTTATAATTTACCAAATAATTTATTTAATAATTTAGTGAAAAAAAAGAAGAATGGAATTAATAAATCAATTACAATTAATTATCGTAATTGTCTACATCTTTAATTGTCTACATCTTTAATAAATATAAAAGTCATATCTTGTTGTCGACTAATTGGTGACTGTTTTGTTAGATTCGGTGATTGATTTCACTGCATCTTGAAAACACGTAGTAAAGAATATTACTGAAGGTTACAAAGGCAGCAGGCACAATAATTGCCTCGCTTATGCATTACTATTATTTAAATACAACATTTGTGGTAATATCCATGGATGGATGCTCTCCAAATAAGTGGACGTTTTAATATGTATATTTGAAGTGTAATAAATAATATATTTAATATTAAATCATTAAATAATAATATGTATTAATAAATACATTATTCAATATATTTCAATACATTATTAAATGTATTTTAACAGTCAGTTAAATACATGACTAATATATGATTGGTATATTTTTAACAAGTGTGTTGTTTAGGTAATTACGGGTTATGACATACCCAATTACCAAGAAATACAAGGAATACATAATTCCTTTAACTAAAATATCTGATAAAATTTTTAATACATAATTCATTTAAAATATATTAAAATATTTATGAGTATTTATCTAAAATATCTCAGACAATTTTTAGTTATTTTAACTAAAATATTTCAGACAATCCTATTAGTTTGAGTTTAAATGTGATTGAATTAACTAAACTCAATACTTGACTCTACGTATGGTATTAGAAAATTAAGTCAAGAAATTATCAGGCATAATATATTATAATAAATTATATTATATTATTAATAATATATAATAATATATTATTATATAATAATATATTATAATAAATTAATATTTTTCTTCTGATTTTTCTGTTAAAATCACAAAAGTATTCAACTTATTTAAAATGAATGTGTTAAAAACCGAAGTCATTCCGAATTTACCCAAAATCTGATTCACCGGTAAAACTTTGATAACTGCAAAATGATTGATCGAGTGCATGTAATGTCCAACCGCTGCACTGTCTTCTGTTAACACAATCACATAGTAATTGTGAAAATTTATCCACTGCGTCATAAGTAATGCTGGGATTTTTGCTTTGATTAAGATCATCCAGTTCAGCATCATCGTCACTTGAAGAAGAATGGAAATTGTTAAATGTTTTTACGAACTGACTATTTAGACGCCATGAATCAAGAATGCATCTGCACGCTGTTGAATAGAACCTGTTTCTGCAGTTGAGAAACATTGATAGGGTATATCGCACTGCATGCTGGCACAGTGATCGTTCACAACCGACTAATGAAAGAAGTGCTTGCAAATGATTATACAAAGTTTGCACAAATTCAGGTCGTAATCCGGTATAATCCTGAAAAACAGGTGGCGGGCATTGGAACACATCATCTTGATTTGATTTTGAATGATCTTCCAATGCTTTTACGAACATTTCCAGCTTGGTGGTCAATTCTGCTTCAAAGAAACCTAAAATATTCGTTAAAACAAAACCGATTTTAAATAAAAATAGTTTTAAATTAAAAAAATTTAATTAAAATTAATGCAATGCAATAACAATATAACAATTACTCTAACAACAACTCCGCCTTCTCGTAACTTTTCGTCTCATCGCTCTCTGCTCCTCATCGTTCATCAACCTCCTTTTCTTAGACGACACTCATCCCAACTCTATATCACTGCTTTCCCGTCATTCCCTCTTAATCTACATTCCCAATTACTCTAACAACTAAGGTTACCGATCCTTCCTCGTCGCCGCTTCACTTGCCTGGAATCAGCTCCCACTTGACGTCTGCCGTGCTCCCTCCTTTATTGCATTCAAATGCCGCCTCCGTATCCACCTCCTCGAAACATGATTTAGATTTTTTGTTGTTGTGGTCATGTAAGCGTGCGCCGGCACGCATTTGCCACATTTAAAACTATTTTAAAATCGTTTTAAATTAAAAAATTTAATTAAAATTAATGCAATGCAATAACAATATATTACAGCGGTATTAATATTGATGTGAAATATTGATGTAATATTGCTGTACAACAACAATATTTTGTAAGTTATAGCCGGTAATCACCAATGATCTATACAGCATACTTTAGAAGAATGTTGAAACGTTCAATCATATTTTATGCCATAATATTTTTATATTTTCCAAATTGATATTCATTTGTATTTTGAGCGTGAATTTATAGTTCGTCTTGCTATTTTTAAGTAAACCAATATCTAGATATGTTGACTAACATATAAACCAATATCTGGATCAATATCTAGACCAATATCTACGCTTATCTATATGTTGTATATATATTCAAATTAAAATATATTTATTGTCATGCATTACGATTGTGTTATATTTAATAGTACAATAAATCCTGATGATCTAATAACCCCTCCGCGTTTTAGTCTTTTAGTCTCAGATTTACCGGCTATAATAGAGGAAATGAACGTTAAATTTATCTTGTACACGAATGGCCTAGTAATTTTCTCATATGATCGAGTCAACTTGCTACAGCAAAAAAAGTTATTTTAACAATTTAGTAGTCAATATGTCAAGAACAAATTTTATCAAATTTGGAAAGGGTGGTAGACTTGCCATATCAGATGTACTCCTTTATAATGGTTCAAAAAAGAGGCTATTAATAGATTTTGTTTTCTTAGGTTTAATGTGACGTCGTGATGGTCATTCTCGCACCATTACAAACAAATATCGTACAAAATAGCTCAACGATTACATAAAGTGTCACTTTTGAAAGAGGCATATTTCGCCAAAGCATTAAAGTATTTTAGAATATTGTTTTTGTTATAATAGTCACTAACGGCTTGAAGGTATCTTAGCCGGACCTCATAGAAAGTAATTTGTCTGTCAGCGATAAAATTAAATGGACATATTTAAAAAGGTTTCTTTATCTTTCGCAGAAAACATCTTTCGAAATTTTAGCTCATATCTTAAACGAACCCTTATTATGTTAGAAACTTAGGATTAAACTTGATCTTTCAAGTACGTTAGCATCCTTAACCATATTACGATATGGAACGATATAATTAACAATGTTCGTTCCAAATATATGCAAACTCCTCCATTACTTCAACAATGATTTAGAAACATTCGTTATGTCTCAAACATCTTCTGATTTTCCGCTTATCGATACAAGATAAAATATATGAAAATTTCATTTCATGTCATATCAAAGATGTTTAATGCCGATGTCGATTCAAGCAACAATCTTGCAAAGAACTATTACACATACTACAATGTTCCATTCTTTCACGATTAAGTTTAAAGTCAATTGATGGAATAAAGCGGTGATGTTAACTTACATAAATTTGAAGTTTATTGAATTAAGATTTCTAGTAATATTTAATTTAGATTTATAGCGTGTAAATCTTTTCCCGTTAATGCATACTTGTATAGACTGTAATATATTTATCCTTTCCCATAATGGGTTGATAAATAAATCTTTCTCTCATATACATTACACATAAATTTCATCATTTCGTGACCTGTGTCATCCATCCAAATTAGCCGTTTGGCCTCTATCGGAAGTCTATTGTAAAGATTCATATCTGTTTGGAGATATTGAATATGATCAGGACTAATCTCTGTAGCATATTTCAGTATAGCCAAGATTATATCTTGTAACGGCTCGACTCTAAACAAAATTAATTATTTTTTTTCAACCGCAAAAAGTTAATTACAATTTTAAATTAATATTAAATTCTTAATATTTAATAATTAACATATTTAATATCTTAATTCGTTTTAATATTCATAATGATAAAAAATTAAATATTAATATTTAATAAGCATATCAAATAAATATAATGACGTCATATTATTGCTCCAACGAAACTTGTTTCTTAATATTTTCGTTAATTTTATGTAGGCAATTGATTGAATTTTTTAAAGTAATTTAACAAATTATTTTAAATAGTATTATCTATACAATGTATAAAACTACTTTATATTTATAATCAGTGAACAGAGAAGAATTTATTTTATATCAATGGTCAATGTTATAATAATTTAGTATTCTTTATTAATCATATTTTATTATTCATTTTTGATTGCACGTGTTGATATCCATTTTTGGATACGTACAAAGTAAATAGTTGTCTCATATTATTAAATGATTAATTATTTAATAAAAATTAATTATTATATTAATTATATAGCTAATATACAATTATTTATTTCTTCAATATTTCAACGACAAAATGGCTCGTAATTATCGAAAGTCTAAATAATATTTCAAAATCGGAAATTACTGTTGATACACAAAAATAAAAGAAATCAAAATATTCAGCTATTAGAAACGATCCTAAGTAATTAAGAATATCTAGAACGAAACATAAAATATGTATGATAATCTATTTTTAGTTATTTATTTAAATATTACATTTTATATTGATATTTAATATTAAGTAATTATATTTATTTAATAAATATTTATTTCTGCTATAATACAATTACATTTTTTGATACACTCACGTAGCCAGTGTGCAGCCAAAATATTAAATGAAATAAATTTTAATGTATGCCCATCTTAATATATTATATATTAAGATGTTAATATAATATAAATGGAACAGAAAAAATTCATAAGAACCTGTTGATCATCTATTAAGGCCAATCAACCCCAATATATGATATCTATGAACAAATCAAACAAATCATTGTGCTGTATCTACTTTAAACATATTACATAAACTCCACCGAATTATTCATCGACATCATTAAAACCACTAAACATAAACGATTCATGGCATCTATTAACGTCACCAACCTCTTCACAAATGTACCCGTCAGCGAAATCATATATTAATTGTGCACGACTGGTTTGCCTTCCACCTCACTTGATGGTAAACTTTAACGGCAGATTGATGGTGTATCAATGGGATGTGTCCTCGGTCCTACTTCTGCATATTTTTACATAAGCCCCATGTAAAAACAAGTATTCGCAAAAAGCAAATGTTTTCCATGAAAATATATATCCGTTACGTCGATGATATATATTTAACAGTTATGACTAGCCAAAATAACTTGAAAAGTTGAAAATCGCATTTGAGGCTTATTCTTGCCTTAAATTCACTTACGTAAATGAGGTTGACAATCTTATAAGCTTACTGGATATTAAAATCACTCGATTATCCAATCGATTTCAAACCGAGTCTATATAAAAACAATCAAATAAAGGGAATGAATTATGCAAGCCTGTATAAACTAGCAGTCGTTAAAACTTTTCTCAATTGAGCCAACATTATTTGCACCAATAGAGATTTGTTCAATGCTGAGGTCACCAGATTTAAACAGATGCTAAATAACAATGATTACAACTTGCACCTAGTCTACAACCAATTCACATGTAGTGAAGCTGGATGTAGCTTTAGCCAACCAAAATGCATTGGTTACACAATCCAGACATTAGATAATCGATTAAAACAACAAGGCGCTAACAAACAACATATAGAAGAGAAACACGGTAAGACAAAGACACTAAACACGATGGTTCTCAGCCAACAACCTCCGAATCTTCCAATCGTTGCTGATTAATAAAGAAAATTCTGCCATCAATAGGAAAGATAAAGGATTCGTTCGAACTCTCCGAATTTTTAGAATGACATTGCAATCTTAGGGGAACGGTTATAACTGTCTACAGGCTTAGCGAACCAGAGGCCCGAGCTACCCATATCCTGTGTTTTATGTTTTTTCTAGATGCTTGATAATGACATTAATTTAATGTCGAAAATTTGCATTAATTCGATCTTTATAAAATGTAATACCTTTATATGATAGGCGACGAGTGTTTTAAGCCTAATTCTCAACTAGTGAAGACAACTTTGAAAGAATATATTTAGAAAGAAAATATAAAAAAGCTCTCATAAAATTATCGTAAGATGATTGTTATTATAATTTTAACTAAATTTTAAAATCATTGAATATTTGAAAATTGGATTAAAAATCGTGAAAATTCTAATTTATTAGAAAGTGAATCACAACAGTGCATTTGATTTACCAATTGAGAATTCTGAAGAAGTGAATTACAGAAAGCAAACTGCATAAATATTTACAGAAATTATAAATGTTAAAGAATATTTAAAAATTGATTAACTTTAATTTTATAAACTTACGTGATCAAAACGAAGTTGTTTTCTAACATTGAGTTAATAATTTTCTGGGAAAATATGCTACTGTCATTATGCAATGTTTCGAGTTTAACTAGAAAGCGATCTTTGAGCGATTTCAGTAGACTCTCATGAAATGCGGTCTGACTTTGACCTATTGCATCAAGCATTGGAAGTAACGATTGAACGGATGGAACATTAATCTGATGAGCATGTTGAAAATTTGCAATCTCCTAAATTACAAACAAAACCCAATTGCTAGCAAATTCGTCAAATATGAGAATGACCATGCCGTCATTTATTAAAATATAAATACTGCACCGTAAAGTTGGTATACTGAATGTTAATACATATTTTAATGAAATAATTTGATATACCTGTGCAGTCATATTGTTACTATTGAAATTTTGATGACTATTTTATTCTGTACGCTACATTAACCCTATCTATAAGCCAACAGCAGGACGCTAAATTTAGTATTGGTAGACCTCATCAGCTAATGATGTAATTAGTAGCTGATTTAATTTAAAATCAGAAATGATTTTAATTAAATTTGCAAAATGTAAGGCGAAAGTATTTTATTAAATCTAATTGCTAGTAAAAACAGACGAGTCGAGTGATCGTCAGCCAATATTAAAAAATGACCGAAACGTGAATTGGATTGGTATCAAAACGTGAATTGGTATTGTATCAGTAGCTGACGAGGTCCACCAATACTGAAATGTAGCGTACTGCTGTTGGCTTATAGATAGGATTAAAGTAACGTGTAGTGTCATCAAAATTTCAATTGTAACAATGACTGCACAGATATATCAACTTAAAATTAGGAAACAAACTATAGATGACTATTTTGATAATAATAATCATTAGAAAAAATAGGTAGGTTTTTAAATTGAAGGTAGCACCTTTCTCTACCAACGATGATTCAATTTAAAATCAGAAATGATTTTAATTAAATTTGCAAAATGTAAGACGAAAGTCTTTCATTAAATCTAAATGCCAATAAAGCAGACTAGTGGAGTGATCATAGGCCAACATTAAAAGGACCGAAACGTGAAACCTAGGTATTGGATCAGTAGCTGATTAGGTCCACCAAAACTGAAATGTAGCGAACTGCTGTTGGTTTATAGATATGATTAAAGCAGCATGCAAAATAAGAGTCATCAATATTTCAATAAAGTTAATATTTATTAATTGATATAATGTTGAGTGATCTAAAAAGCTTTAACTTTACAATGGATAGAAAGAGCCAATAAATCATTTTTCTAATTTATTAACGATATTTCGGTGTTCCGCCATAATCAATATTTTCGAAATATTAAAGAAGGTTAATTTTGAATTACCATTTATAAAGAAGAAAGAAATACAAATTTCAAAAACTCTAAAAGCAACAAAAATATTTACATTTGCAAAGCTGACAAAGAAGTAATCATACTAGATCGTATCGTATATATATCAAGTAAATTTTGTCTGACTGAAATCGCTTCTCTAAAGTTGCGAAATGACTGGAAAAGTAAGTAAACGAGTTGAAGAAAAATCAATAAAACATTTAAAAAATTTAAAGGAGAAAAGGATTAGTGAGGACTTCTATAATTTCAACATCTAAACCTGCCTGGCATTGAACATTATATACGGTTTACCGAAAGTACACAAAACCAAATGTCCGATGCGCCCCATTATTACTGCATAGAATAACGTTTATTACAAAACCGCAGAAATCTAATTTTATTATTAAGTGAACTATCTACTAATTTCTTCACGATTAAAGATAGTAACGACGTAATTACTAGAATTTTAAGCTTAAATTTGATCTGGACATTATACAGCTAAGATGTAAAACCATTTTTACAAACATTCCGGAAGCATCTAATTATTTTAATAATTAGATTAAATAATCTAATAATTAATTAATTAGATTAATTATTTTTAATCTAATTTAATAATTAGATTAAATAATTAATAATTATTTCAATAATTATTTTATTGGAGTCTTGTTTACTTAGTACAAGAAACAATTCTAAAATTTCTTATTTCACGAAATAATAAAATTAAAATAAAAAAAGTTAAAATAAAATTAAAATTTAAATAATTTCACTCATATGAACAAATTTGAAATTTCTAGGTTTAGACAAGATTATTATATTTTCAAAAAACTAAATTGTTCTGATGAGTATAAACGGTGTTTTATTAGAATTCAAATATTTATTTTAATTTAATTATTTCTCATCTAAACAGAAAGTTTCAAGCAATATTTGTTTAATAATGTATTAATAAAATGCACATTTAATTTTAGTATAAAATTTAATTTTTAGTATACATTTAATTAAAGTATAAATAATTTTACGATTGCTTTAAAAAACGATCGTAAATATATGTCTACGATCGATTTACAATGCAAAATTAGAAAATGTAAAACTTTGCACATGGCTTTAATGTGAAATTGTTTTGTAAATTTAAAATTAAATTACTATTTTGCTAAAATATTTGAATTCAAATATATAAAAAAACGTTTACTCTAGTCAGAACAATTTACTTTTTGAAATTAGATTCGTAATCATAATTTTGTCTAAACCTGAAAATTTCAAGCAATATTTGATTAGATGAGTGAAATTATTTAATTATTTAATTTTATTTAAAAATATTTTTTTGTACTTTAACTGATTTATCCAAAAACATATTTCTAAATTAAAAGCGTATCATTTTATATCAATTATTTCTTCAAAATGGCAGAATAGCGATGAGTAGTCCATTATAACATACTCTTGTGAACACATTCATGCGCCAGCTGAAAACTGAGAATATGGAAATGACTAGGGCGAAATAAAGCAACAATTTGATATAAGCACAATGTTGATAGCACACTTGATAGCGATGTTGATAGCACACTTGTCGCCTTTTATTGTCCACAGGAAACCGTAAAATTTTATGACCTTTCAATCATAAACATAAAAGCTATTCAATTCGATTGAGAAAGAAAAATACTAAGCAATAAATTGAATTAAAAATCTATTCTTCGAAAGACAATTAATTAAATACTGAGGATAAATTAATAAATAGAAAATTAAATAACATGATATATAGCTAATCACAATGACACAAGCAATACTGAGAACCCTGATTAGTTTTATTTTTCTTATTCATTTTCATACTTAAATGTATTTAGACCTCGACTCCACCACCTTGTGAAACTGCATTTCAGTATTAAATTAATATATCATTAACTAATAGTTTCACTATTAAATGCATTTATTCTCCCAAAGACAAACTCCTAATTCAACAGAGATCCATGTAGTTTATGAATTCAGATTTTCTTCGTCCTGCGGGGATACCTGCATTGAAAGCACATTTTCGTCGGATATGATGGAGAATTGCCGAACACCTCATGGTAGGTGAACGTGCATCATTATAAAACTGAGTTTTATAATGAGTTTTAAACAGAGTTCATTACAGAACTCTGTAAAATTACTTTAGTTACTCACTTGCAGCAAGTAAGTTTCGCTATAATATTATCTTGCATTAAAAAAACAAGATACATAAAACAACGATGCCCATGACTCAACAAAGACGTGAATATGTACCCGCTACTTATTTCAAAGTAAACGAAATTAATTTATTATAACTATTTTTAATTGTTCCCTAATTTATTATAATCTTGAACTATTACAGATGATTTTGATGATGGCGATAAGTTATCAGTGGATGGCTTATTTACAAATTATTCAGATACTTCAAAATTAGTTGAGAAAGGACCGGCAGAAGTGTGCCCCATCTTAATTTGTCCAGTGAAAAACAATTTGTCTTGAGACAAATCGGCGAGCTACGACGTATGCTTGAATGGTAACTCTAAAGAAATCCATAGACTGTTTTTGTATATAACAAACTTTAGAATTCATGAAGACAGAAATGCTGGATATATACGATGAGCCAATTAAATTGCTTCTAGTTTCTGTTTCCACCAATCTTGGTAGATCTATTTCACGTCATATCAAAGTTGAAACGGCACTGAATTGATGAAACTGCACTTTGCTTCAATCCTATAAGCTAACATTAATTAATGCTAATTAATGATAATTAATTAACTATATTAAATTATTAGATATTAGATTGAAGTATAAAATATTTTCTTCTGTGCTTTGTAGAATATTGCAATTTAACGACAATTTAAAAAAATGATTTTAGTACAAATTAATTTTTTAAATTAATTACAAATGGACATTACGAATCAATGCTCATTGACTCAATAGCAAAGATAAGTAGATTCATGACAGTATGTTCTCTCTACCGGATAATTATTTTAAGGCAAACAATTTTATGAATATAAAATCGTCGATTCGTTTGGATTCGTTTGCTCTGATCATTTTGTCAATGTAATTTTGAACACTGAGAATTTACAACATTGAATTCGGCTGTAAATCGTACAACATCACAAAAGACGGATTATCCTTATAAGATAATTCTTTAAGTTCAGTAAGAAATCAGCCTCATATTTAGGTTGGTTTAATTTACCAGTAGAAACGTTGCTATATCGATTCAGAAAACATAAACATCAGAATGAACACTTATTTTTCGATATTTTTGATGACACTGCACTTTGCTTCAATCACATAAGCCAACAGCAATACGCTACATTTCAGTTTTGGTGGACCTTATAAGCTACTGATCCAAAACCTACATTTCAAGTTTTGGTCCTTTTAATGTTTACTATCATTCGACTCATCTGCTTTTATTGGCAATTAGATTTAATAAAAGACTTTTGTCTTACATTTTGCAAATTTAATTAAAATCATTTCTGATTTCAAATTAAATCATCGTTGGTAGGGTGATGATTTACCTTCAATTTGAAAACCTACTTCTATTTGCAATAAATATCTGTTATCAAACTAGTCATCGATATTTTGTTTCCTAATTTTAAGTTAATTTAATTGTGCAGTCATTGTTACAATTGAAATTGTTGATGATATTGCGCTTTACGTCCCTAACATGTATTTAGCCCAGCTGCTATGTTTGGTGGAGGAATTATAGGCAGAAACCTGATAGAAGTACAGTTCCTCTTTATGCCCTCTAAACCTTATTCGAATACATCGTTTGTTATTTATTAGTCAATTCATAAAAAATGATACGACGTAAAAATCAAAACATTGATAGAAGTGCAATGCCATAAAAAAATTGGTTTTCCTCTAAAAAAATTGGTAACTGATTGATCGCTTAGGCACTCGAGTATACAAGCGGCATAGCGTCGCTGAACTGCAACGCTTAATTCATAAAAATTAATTTTTATTTTAAATTTCAATTTTAAATTTTAATTTGATATAAATTATATAAAATCTTATAACAATTATTTATTATTTATTATTTAACTTAATGTTTAACTTTTATTATTACATAATAATTTTATTATTTATAATTATTTATCTTTATTTATTATTTAGTTATTACAATTATATTTATCATTATTTTTAATTTATAAATAGTATAAAATACGTAGACTCACTTAGCTGATCTGATTTATTAACCAACATATTATTAAATATTAATCTAAATGATATTGGTTTTGGTTTGTAAATATTTAAAGTAAATAGCCGACAAAATAAAGACAAGATAAAACAAGTTTGTTATTAAAAACTTGTATTTCAGCAGTAAAATATAACCACTAGAATTAAACAAGTTTTTATACTCAATTAAACATCTTACACAAAAAATTCTTTTGCCAGACTACAATTTTTTCCTCTTTGGCAATTTAATATCGAACATTAACAAAGTGAGTTCTTCATAAACTGATATCACTGAATAGCCCACTTACTTTCCCCTACAAATATGCGTAATGCATCAACCATCTACATTTAGTTATCAGTTGTCTTAATTGATATCAAGTATTCACTATTCATTATTAAAGGTTATGAAATATGAACAAACTAAATAACCTTTTATTTTTAAATTGGCTATCTGGAATAAAATTTAAAATGGAAGATTTTATCGACTTTTATCAGCTAAATTAAGATTTTGGATTACTGCTACTAATTAGTTCAATCGTTCTTAGTTACTGGAGAACATTTATTGCTGAGAATTTGGAATTTTGAAGCGAGTCCACCACACAAACGAAATTATTTTTTATATCTCCGCTATCGAGTGCTAGCATTATCAGAAAAACAATTTTATCAAAGAGTTTGTTTTTAATATTACATAATTTAACAATTTTGTTTTTATTTAATAATTTTTAATGTATTTTGAATAAATTGTTTTTTTTTCTCTAATACTAGCAGAAGATAGCGAAATATATAAATAAATTTATTGAACAGTTTAATAGATACTATACACATATACCCCATTATATGTTTATCTATGAAACCATTTTGTTCAATCAATACGATCAAATACAAGCGGCTAAAGTCTAAAAGCGCGAACACTATTTCTTTGTTTGGAATTGTCTCAATAGCAAGCACCGAATAGTGGATAGATCGGTGAATAGACAAAAAAATTAATTTTAAGGAATATTTTAAAAAATTAATATTATATTAAGCACTCAATAGAGAATTTGTAATGAAAATATAAATAACTATAAATTTTTAATTGACAATACCATTTATGATAAATGATATTAAATTATTTTTACGATTGATTGTGTTTTAAATTCATAATTAATGATCTTTAAAATGAGATCTTGTTCCGAAATTCGAAATTTAAAAAGATGAAATAAAATAATTAATTAAAATTACAGAATTTAATACAAATAAACAGAAATGTATATTTTTCAAATGTAATATACAGAAATGTATATCTACACCACTGGAGCAGCCAGCTGAGTGGATGTAGCGTTGAATCGCGATACAGACGTCCTGAGTTCAAATCCGATCAGCATCAGTGTACGGAGTAAGCAGATAATAAGTGTCGAAACGTGAAATGTAGGTCTGGGTCAGCAGCTGATGAGACCCACCCAGACTCATTAGTAGCGTCCTGCTGTATCAAAATAAGATCAATACCTGTGAGGATAATATCATGCCACAATCAGAAAAAAATTTCAGCTCACAGATGCAATCAAGTACAATTAGAAAAAAACGAAAAATTCATGATATTTGGTTAACAAATTCTTCGTTATTTCTTGAATTACATTATTGTAGGTTTTGAATGTCTTATAAAACAGTATTTTTAAGGTTAATGCAGAATTGAAGTTAAACATTATTTAATTATTTAAGACAAATGTTACTTTATTAAAGTTTAACAAACACACCCGTAATGGATCATCGCTTTCTGCTAATTGATTCCTTAACTCGTTTTTCTCCGGGAAATTTAGAGCTTTCAGTTCTTTTGAGATATCCATAACAATCTAAATAATCACCTGAAATAAGCAAGCAAATCAACAATATGTACTGAGATTATAATTAATTCATCAATAATTAATCAATCTTGTTAATTTGGTTTACATAATAATATTTTAGCTACTCGTTGTATTCCAAATTGCTTAATCTTCAAATCGAAATTACACGAATATTAAGTATAATCGATCTTCAACCGAATCCTACCGTGAAATAATTAACTCAATACCCATTATTGATCTATTAACACCCATATATTATACATGAATTATAACGTATTTGAGGAAAATGGGTCGAAACCTTATATCATAAAAGTTAATCCATGAATGTGTTTATATTTATTTAATAGTTTATTTTTACTTAAATATACGCAGTCATTATATGCATATATATTTATGTATATCTATTTCCGGATAAAAGTTAATTAATTTTTCTAAAGCTTGCTTAATTTCTGCTAATATATTAAATATTTATATTTAAAATGTTATGTATATTGCAAGGTAATCAAAATTAATACTGGTATAAAATACTATTTCAGTATTAATTCTACAAAAGAATTAGAACACACAAAAGGAATAAATATTCAGAATATAGAATAAAAAAGGATATAAAAATTGAATCAGATAATAAAACTATACCCTTATTATATTGGAATCCAAAATTACATAAAAATCCAATAAAACCTAGGTTCATATGTAGTGCTTTTAAATGTACATTAAAACCACTTTCTGCTTATATGAATAAAATACTTAAAGTAATTAAAGCACACTTTAAAAAATATTGCAAGGTAATCGAAATTTATACTGGTATAAAACACTATTTTAGTATTAATTCAACAATTAAGATTGTTAATTATTAATTAATAAGTATCAACTATTAATTCTACAATTCATTCTACAATCTATTTCAGTATTAATTTACTACTGTCGGGAAAATTGGTCCATCAGCCTATTTTGTACTAAAAAAGATAGCAATCAGGCACTCGAATGATTAGCTCGAAAAATTTAATAAGTAAACATTCGAGAATATTTGCAATTATTGCAAAGTCCGTTTCCCTTGCAATACGTAATCGGTCTGTTTCGTATTTAATAGACCACTATCAACTGAAAGTCCATTACTCATCGACTTGAAAGTCATGGTAAAAACAAGCATGCAGCGTTTTTGGGTGATTATTGATTTAATTTGTCTTTTTGTAATATAATGTAAATTGTTTGAAAAATAGTGAAGAAAAAATTATTATTTGATCCATAGCGTGATACATTCTGTAAGATCTATCCTGATTTCAAATCATGATCATATCTTGCTGATGACAATGCCAATCGTCAACTAGCGCTAAAAAATATAAACAATATATAACTCTTTGAACAATATATACCATGATGATCCAGAACTAATTTTTAGTTATGAGACTATATATTTCCAAGAGGGTTTTACTCAAGGAGATGTATTAGCCATGGCCTCTTACGCCGCCGCCACTTTCCCAATGATAAACCGCTTTCACGATTATTCCCACAAATTCAGCAATTTTGGTATGTTGAGGATGGATGCTTTATCGGTAAAGTTTCCACTCTTTGAGACGCTTTTTTGTTTACTCAAGAGATAGGACCGAAATATGGTTTTAACATCACCACAAAAATGCCACGCATTATGCATGTATTGTAATCATCAAAAATCATTAAAGCTTTTGTCTGAATTGGGCATAAATCTCTCAAATGGAGATGTTCTCTTGTTTTGAGCACAGATAGGAACTATTGATTATGACAGCAGCGATCTTTCAGCGAACATATCAAGAATCATAAAAATCTCATCCGCTTATATGATATAGGTGAGATTTATTTACAAGTATTTTATACTTTTATTACCAAATATCTTCAGCATACATGGACGCACATTCAAAGAACAAAGATGAGATGGTACTTTGTTTGATTATATTGGAAAGGAAATACGAAATGAATTCGAGAAACTACTAACATCGACTCTATCCCTCTAAGTACACTATGGGAAATATGTAACCTACCAGTAAAAATGTATGGACTCGGAATCTTAAATCCTTATAATAGGTTGTATCAAACTATCACAATTCCCTTTTCATTAGTGGGGGATTCTTGGAGAGCGTGTTCACATTGGATCCGTCAGATAAATAATGCAATATCATAGCAAAAGCCTCAACATATAATACTGAACGGCATTTACAAGACAGATCCACATAATACAGTGATTTAAATGACGACTTAATAAATGCACTTGGCCATGCTTCTGTATGTGGAGAATCTTCTTGGATCACAGCGTATCCATTCTCTTTTATTAGAACAATCCTAAACAATACATTATTCAAAGACTCAATCGCTGCACGAAATGGTTAGCTCACTAAAGATACTCCCGTTGGTGTTCATGTCGGGTTTCTAATATACGTTATCCTGCTTTGTCGTACAAATATGGTTTTCTACATTTGATTCGCCACAATTGTATTCAGTACTTCCTGACTAGAACAATTACAAAAGTCGCCTCGTGTGTTCAAACTGAACTACATTTGCAACCAGCCATTACGGTATTACCTTTCAAGCACATGCAACCACAATATATAGAATCGCACGGCTAGATATTAACTGCAACGACCTTTTGGCGACAATACAGATCGCATTTCCTTCGATATCTGTATTTTTAATATGCATGCGCCATCTAACACTGAAAAATCGTGAGTATTGACATTTAACTACCAGATTCAGCATAAAGTGACCATATATAACGAAAGAGTACGTGACGTCGAACATGTCAGTTTATTACAATTTGTCGTCGCCAGTTCAGCTGGCCTCTCTAGTGATTCAAATCGTTGCACACAGACAATCGCGCATGAGTTTGCTGCCAAGCGCCAGACAAACTACGCAAGCGAAATCAAGCAGCTATGATAATCAGTATGACTAATCCTCATGAGCGAAACATCCATGAATATTCGACTATCCCGTTCAAAACTCCGTCATTCTGTTGCAAGTAGCTTCAATCGCTAATTGACAAACAACTATTCATCCACTGCTATAATACGATGAAATCTGATTATTATTTATTATTGTTTTTAATGTAATAAATTAATATTTATTGGGAAAAATAAAAAAATATTATTATTTTTATAATTTTATTAAATTTAGCTGATTTACATTATTCGAACAACTTCAAAATGTATAAATCGTGAATAAAGTTTACTAAACGCAAACAAATTATAAACAAATATATAAGAAGCATTTTTTGAATAAGCATTCCTAACATTCAAATAATAAGAAAGAATGTAAAGCTTCCCGACGAAATTTATAAAAAAGCATACAGGTTTATACTTTCCTGTTCGTGTTAATTTAAAAAAGTTGTATTGAAATTCTTTATTGCAGAATTGCAATAAAGAATTGCAACAATATGTAATGATATTGGCTTTCTTCAAAATCATTTAAATAATTTAATAGATACATATTTTAAACTAGGTTACTATAAAAATAACATCAAGCAGAAAATAGTAAAATATATAAATCAACACAATAATATAAAGAATAAATTTAAACTCTTAAGTGGCAAATTTTTATGGATGGATAATAAATAATATACTTTGTATTAGAATAAGATACTAGATAGTTTTATCGGAGGAAATACATCATTAGCATGTATTTGGCCCCGCTGCTATGTTGGGTAGAGGAGTTAAGGGCCGAAACCTGATAGCATAACAGTTCCTCCTGATGACCTCTAATTATTATTCTGATACAACGTCTGTTATTTATTACTCAATTCATAAAAATGACGTTTATTTTAAATTTCAATTTTTTATTTTAACTTGATTTAAATTATAAAAAATCTAAAAACAATTATTAATTTTATTATTTAATTATAAAATTTTGATTTAGCATTATGAAGTTTTGCTTATTTTATAATTATATTAAATACGTAGCCTCAGTTAGCTGATTTGATTTATTAAGGTTATATTTGCAATATAACCTCTGTTTAAATACGTAGACTCAGTTATCTGATCCGATTTGTTCTACTGACAAGTTATTATTGACATGTGGACTTTGTTTCCCGTTAATATAACCCCTGTTAGAAATACTTAAACTATGTATTATTATTTTATTAAGAATAATATCGAAAGCGATATTGCTCACGGTGTCTGACGATCTTCAGAATGTCGCAGGGAACAAAACAGCTTTGTGCTGGACAAAGGTGTGGTGCAGAAACGGTGGTACACTCAATTAGACAAACATTCTCGACGAACTCGCAAAATTGTGTTCTACAAATAGATGCGAGGAATGCTTTCAACGCGATTAATAGGCAGTTATCTTTAACCAACATTGAATTCATATGTCCGTCCATACATAACGCTCTGGAAAATTATTACCAGCATCCGCCCATTTTATGTGTTGAAGACGAATTCGTTATATCGAAGGAAGGCTTTACTCAGGGAGATCCCCTTGCGATGGCCGCTTTTGCCGCAGCGTCAATTCCCTTGATACAGGATCTACAGCGATGTGCCAGCAATGTGACACATCGTTGGTACGCGGATGACGCTTCGTGTATCGGTTCACTTGAGCATATATCGCTTGTATTGAAGAGGTTATTGACGATCGGTCCGAAATATGGATTTCATATAAACGTCCCGAAATGCAATTTATTAATACATTCAAATAACCTGGACGAGGTCAAACAATTATTCAGGGAAACGGGTTTGAGCATCACGCCAGAAGGAATTGTCGTTCTTGGGTCTCCTTGTGGAACAGCCGAATACATTGAGAATTTTGCGAAATCAAGGATCAAACTTTGGGTTAGGATGGTGGAAAACATAAGCGAACTCGCAGAAGTTGATGCTCAAATAGCCTATTACTTTTTGTTCACGCGATTCGACATAAATGGAGGTACTTAATGCGCACATGCCCTAGGATCATGGTTCACACCTCTTGAGAAATCAATTACAAAAATTCTTCTTCCCAATTTACTTGGGCAAAACAGCGTTGAAAAAGAAATCATGGAGATATGTATGCTGCCCACGAAACATAAAGGAATAGGTATATCAAATCCAATAGAATAAGCCGAGATGGAATATCAGCATTCGATACGGATATGTACGCCCCTAATTATGGGAATGTCGGGAACATGTTTAGGCAATGCTCAGAAATGTGCGATTGCCGAGATAAAACAGGAAAGACATTTAGCATCCCGCCTAAAATATGAGAGGATATTGACAAGTATGGCCACCCAAGAATTTCAAGATGCCATGTGTGCTAGATATAATCTTCCACTAAGAAATGCAACACAAAGATGTGAATGCGGATCACCATCTACAGTTAATCATGCTATGTCATGTCGAAACGGATGTGTCACAATTATCAGGCATAACATTGTTCGTGATATTTTAGCTAACGAACTCGCTAAAGTGTGTTGTGATGTTTCTACAGAACCGACATTGCAACCTGTACCCCGAAACCACGTATTTGAGAGATCAACGATATGTACTGACATTCAGGCAAGATCAGATATTGTTTGCCGGGGTTTATTAGGCGGAAAAATGGTGCGGTCCTTTTTGGACATTTGTATATACAATCCACTTGCACCTTCATATTCCAACAGAACACCCCGAGAATGCAATGTCTACCACGAACAATGGAAAATTGCAAAGTACGCTGAACGAATTAGC
Source organism: Pomphorhynchus laevis (assembly GCA_012934845.2). Taxonomy (NCBI): domain Eukaryota; kingdom Metazoa; phylum Acanthocephala; class Palaeacanthocephala; order Echinorhynchida; family Pomphorhynchidae; genus Pomphorhynchus; species Pomphorhynchus laevis. Next base: position 61,764 of record WNNJ02002981.1, read on the forward strand.
GAAATCGAACGATCCGCTTTCTTTCCGATGGTCTTCTTTGCTACCGGTGTAATGGCACCGGAAGCTGATAAAATAATGCGCTGGATGTCCACAAAAGTGCTGAGCGAAGAGCACTGCCTTACAGTGATTGCATAAGAGCCTTGCGAACTCATATATCACTTACACTAGCTAAATGTGTATCGATGTGCGTGAGATCCACAAGAATGGGAACACAATATCAAATGACAGAAAATTGCACCGTAAACAATCCAGAAAAGATTGTTTTGCAATGATTTCGATTGATTATTATTAAAAATTTTAAATTTTGAATCGAAAAGCCCATTAGCGGGAACCTTAATTGTATATGTTGTAGAACTTACGATATTATTTAAATAAATAATCAGATGGCAAAAAAATTAATGCTTATTTTCAAGCAAATTTGAGGAATTTTTTCTATTTCTTAATATGGAGAAGTACAGAAATAAATTTGAACTACTAAGCAAAATTTTTATGGATACAAAATAATATACTTTGTATTATAATAGGATACTAGATAATCAAATTTAATCAGACGAAATGCGGCATTAGCATATATTTGACCCAGCCGCTGTGTCGGGCCCGATAACTCAGCAATTTTTCCTGATTACCACAATTTTTTATTGAATACATAATATATTATTTATTAGTCAATTCATAAAAATTGATTTTTATTGATTATGATAGTATAAAATACGTAGACTCAGTTAGCTGATCTAATTTACTTATTGTCAAAATATGTAAAGATATTCGATTCTGCACTAAAATCAACAATTTTTAAAGGTCATATTGGTTTTGTAAAGATATTGGTAAAAAACCGTTTAAATAATTTAATTAAGACATATTTTATGTCTCATATATAATATACCTGTATATAATTATATATCTTTATAATATACAATATATCTGGATTATATATAATCTAATTGAATTAAATTAATATAACCGCAAAAAATGCAATGTTTATTATTCATTTAATTTACAGAAATTAAATAAATAATTAACATTGTATTTTTCCGGTTTTATTAATTTAATCTAATTCAATTAGATTAAATATTAAAGCGTCTTAAAATGGCCCCGGATTGCGGTTCGTATTATAAAGACCCTGTAAGTATATATATCAAACCTCTAATATATGTCATAATATAAATATTAGATATATAATATGAATATAACATGAGTATTATACTATATATTGATGATATATGTGCATTTAACAATAATTATTTTTATTATTGGGATAGATACATTTATTCAATGTATACTGAATAAATGTATATTGTAATAATATACGTTTAATTATCACACTTATCTTGACAACTGTGTAAAACCAGTTATAAAATTTTTTCAGATATATTAATTATTAATGAAACTATTATCGATTATAAAAAGTATTTATATATTTTTATATTAAAATGAAAAACAGCCATTAAAACGATTAAATTGGATCATAAATATGACGTATTTAAATTTGAACAAAACATATTTTTACATGAGCATTCAGACATACGTGGATGAATTTTAGAATGAGCATTTATGCATACAAAATATTATGAAATGCAATAAATAAAATAATGAAATTTTACAAATTGCTATAATATGAAACGATATTGTTTTCTTGAAATTCATCTAAATATTAATACATTTAATTGCCAATTAAATAATCATTTAATCGACGAAATTTAAAATTAATAAAATATTATATTTTATTTTAAAATGTCATTTATAAGTAATGCATATTTTCCTTATTGCTATTTATCATAATTGATTTTTAAATTTTATTTTAATATATTCACGGAGCATATAAATATTATAATTTTTATAACTAAATTTATATTACGTATTTTCTCTTTCTCTTCTTTTAATAATGATATTTATATTATATTTTAAATTCATTGACGAAATATATAAATTTTATAAATTTTATTTTTTCAATTTAATTCATAAATTGTGGTATAAATTGATTGTTCACTCATATTGGATTATTTATTAGTGGAGAGAGTGAAGTAAAATAAAAAAATATTTTGCAACATTTACTAAATTATAAAATCTAAAAACAATTATTAATTTTATTATTTAATTATTAAATTTTGATTTAGCATTATTATGTTTTGTTTATTTTATAATTATATAACAATACGTAGACTCAGTTAGCTGATTTAATTCACTCTATCCACTAATCATAAATTGTGGTCTTGATAAATCGTGTAAATTATTTATTTAAATAAATTGTGAAGATGTCTTATTTTCTTTATCATGTATGTTTTATCTATTATATTTTTTAAATTTTATAATTGATTTTACATAAATAAATTGCGTAGTTTCTATGTTTATAATAATATATTTATAAGTAACAATATTTGTCATCTTACCTATACAAAATTGTTTATAATTATCTTAATTCTGAATTATTTGTAATTACTTTTTAATATTTTTATTTTATAATCATTAATGAAATTACAAATACTAATTTTAATTTTTATTGTAAATTTATAGTTTCTTTATCTCTCATTTTGATTGATTTTTGTGATTTTATTCTGTATAGTCAGTTTACAATTCACGTTAATTAGACAATTTTTATTAAAAACTTCTTACTGCTTTAATTCAAAACAACAAATAGGCATAAACAGAACTTTTTAAAGGTGCTGTTTATACATTTTAATCTTTTCACCATTTAAAGGGAAAAGTGACGACAAGTATAATATGTTCAGGGCACAATTATCTTTGTTTGCAAAACTATTAAAACTATTACAGTACAAACTATATCGGATCATTTTTTAAAAACTGTATTGTACAAAGAGATCGTTCAACTAAACAGTTCAAATGCTTCCACGTTTGTTGTAATTTGGTCATTAAATTTTCGATTTGGTCGTAGAACTTATTACTTTGGCCTGACGTCAAAAGATCAGTTGAGCTCTTGACCATCAAACGACACAGAACTGAGGCTGTAAAATCAAAATCTTCCATCTTATCAAGTTGATGAGCTATTATTTGTAGAAACGATTCAAAGATCTTTTGATTATCTTCTTCGTCATCTAATGAAATTATTCTAATAAGATTGTCCAGTTCATATTCAAGTCGAAATGTACTCATTCGCTTCATAAGTTTAAATGCAGCAGCTGAGTTACAAGTTGATAAGGATAGCGGATAGTTGCTTTGTAATCGTAAAGTATCGATCAATTCAGTTTGATCAATGAAATTGTGTGTCATTTGCTCTTCCATTCGATACGAATTTGTTGTGTCACTTTCATCTTCAGCTGGGACAAGTCTGAATCCCGTAAGAGTAGGAATGGATGGTAAAAAGAAGGGAGCGCTTGCTGGCTTTTCAACAGCGGACTCCGGCTGGTTTTCGACAATTAGTTTATCGACTTTATACAAAGAACGCCATACTGTATTGGCCGGTTCGTCATGGCAAGCTGTAATGAATCTGTGATCATTAGATTCAGAATTATTATCTGAGCTAGTAGATTTAAATTGATAAAATGATGTAGAGACACTTGTCGTTAGCTCTCTACTACCCCGGCATGCACATACAAGAATATCATTTTTGATATCAAATGAAACGATCGGGCTGTCCGTAAACGCAAAACATTCAATCTGTAGACTGCTTGAAACATCAAAAATAATAATGTTACCATTGAGGTAGGTACAAATCAATAAATTACCATCAAATGAAAATTTTGTACAAGTTATTGATTTATTATCGTTATTTTGCTGTGGCCTCATTGTACGGACAAGGTCGATACTCATTGTGTTGTATCTGCATAATACCTTGATCAATGATATGCATCCGTTCGCAAGTGGAACAGCATATAGTTCAGAAATGTAATTAACATCAAATTGGCGTACAATCCCAGCATTTAACTGCAAGCTTGATGGTAATAATTTTAAATTTGTTGATGCTTGACGGAACGGAACTGTTTGCAGAAGACCAGCATCGCTACCAACTAAAATATACCTATTCAGAAAATCAAATTTGATTGCGCGTACAGCTTCCTTAACATATATACGAAGTCGTTCCTCTCTTGATTGCAGGTTAAAAACAACAATATGGCCAGAGGTGTATCCGATAACAGCGAAATTACTACAATAGCTAATATCACAGCACATGACATTTGCAGTTATATCAATAGGGGGAGATCTAGTATTATCTCCATTGATCGCAGGAGAAAAAATATTTGACAATTTTTCAACACCATACTGATTGCTGGCATGACGTTTTCGTATGAAATCCTTACGGCCGTCTATTCTGGCCAACGAAACGAATCTACAGTTTCGATATAATACAACAGTATCAGCCCATTCGGGTTTTAGAAAGAATGAAGCAGCCCTTGGTGCCATACATATATCTAAAATTGAATCACTGTACTTCCTATAGGCGTGGACATTGTTAGATCGCTTCTGGCAAACCGATGAATTCCAAACAACGATTTTATCGTTGCTAACTGCGTAAAGCTTCTCAGATTCGGGAACAAACCTGACCATGTTGACAGGCCCCATGTTACCTAACTTTTCCCTGATTTTTACCAAGCTGGCTGTATTTTTATCGATCAGATAATGCACGATTGCATTCTCTAGGAATGCAACGCAAAACAAATCCAAAGATCCGGGAACCTGGCAAATTCTAGTTACCCGACCGAATTCCTGGTCATCTGTATATGTGTATACATGCCTTTGCTTTTCCAGATCAAAGACATCAATAGTGCCATCACAACGTCCGGCTAACAGGAATGGACGCTCATTCTGAAATGAAATGGCACTGACACCGATTAGTGAGTCATCGATATCAGTATCTTGTTCAGCGTGTTCAACTAGCAATGTAAACATTATCTCATTTGTCTTTATATTTAACAAACAAACCTTACCGTTTTTCATACCAATAGCGAATACATCGACTGCTGGAGACTGAACTAATGTAAGTACATTATCTTTAAGCTCATGTTTACTTACAATAGAACTGGTCTTAATATTCCAGATCACTAGATAATCTCCGACATTATCGCTGCTTTCCAATACTAACAGTATTTTGTTAACATACGTAGCCGGATGGATCATTAGTTTAATTGGATGACCGATGTCAATTGAACTAACAAGTTGCTTATGTTCCTGACTATGAGGTTGCCATAATGATAAAAGTCCAGAATCGTGCCCTGCTAGAAGCAGATCATTACCCAAGATAAGAAGACTCTTAATTGAACTATTCACAGATTTCCCTCTTTGCTGTGATACCACTTTACCTGCTGACAAGATGTGTGAAAGAGTTTTTCCTTTATGGAAACAGTATATAGTACTTTCTTCATCACTACCACTTGCGGCGTAAGTCCAAAGTGTACTCGACGAGTGCGCTGTAATGTTACCTGCAAGCGGTAAGAGGTCACTTTTGCAAGACACCTTCAGTGTTCGTGTATTGCGTCGAACTAAGTGTCGCTCACAGGAAATAGAAATGAAACAATTCTGAGATTTTTCTGAAACTACGCTGTCGAATGGTATAGAATCGCATACCACACCAAATTCGCTGAACTTTTGAAAGACAGATCCCTGCGACATCTGAAGAAAGAAATGATTAATACCTATGATTTTTATACATTTTTATATACAGTCAAAAAGTTATCAACCTACCTTTATACAGTACATCATTAATCAGTACATTATTATAAAATATTCAATTCAAGACGATATAATCAATCCTAAAATTATTACACACATTTTTATAAAAGATGATAAAATGTTGTGACCTTCAACATTGTACATAACATCTCATCTACTTAAATAGACAAATTAAAAAAATATACAGAACAAGGATATCATACCATCTTTTTCTTTGGTTAATGTCCATTCCATATTTTTATCTGCATTATTTAGTCCAAAATGCGTTATGGGTCTAATGGTCTCATTAAAAGAATGAATGTGTCATCAACATAACTAAGCCAGGTATTCCACATTTTTAAATGTGTTGATTCCCATTTTGCTCATTTACAACTAAGCAAGCACTAGATCAAGATGATTACCCATTGATAACTCGTCAATCTGTTCCCACATTTCATTTTCAAAATGGAAATTTATGTTTGTGGTACAAAACAATCCTCAAAAGCAAATTGTTTCCCAAATTCTATATTAAAAAGTAATTCCGGTGGTAACTGTATATCCTCCAACAAAGGAAATTTTTAAAAATAAATTTAATATGAGCGTCATTGCGAACAGCATGCCATCTATTACATAAGAAAAATGTTCATTACTCAACTTTTCATTTAGTACCCCTGCTATAAAGTAGTGAAGTGATTTTGTTGGAGAATAACATTCTTGTCACATAAGAATAGGTGCTGTACGTTGCAATTATTGATTGGGGGAGTGTACTTGTTTATGAATTTCAGGTAATATGAATCCCGGCTTCGAGTATTTAGAAACCTATTTAGACATGAATCACTTCATTTCCCTTTACTCCACAATTGAGCTTTATTAAAATCTTTTAATAAGACTATTGATCTTATTAAAAGATTAAATGGTCTTAAATGAGGCTCAATGGTCTTATTAAAAAGACCATTGAGCCTCATTAGAGTCAGCCCTTAATTTCTTAAATTTATCGTTCAAAAGTGATTGTCCAAGTGTAATTGATAACACCCTTCCTTATCAGACATACAAACCAAAATAGATGATATTCCTTCTTTGTATGGAAGGTGACCTTCCATACAAGGAAGGATTTTTAGATCAGGCTACTTTCCTGATCTAAAAATCGACAAAAGAATTTTCAGATCACACAAAATTGAATTTTCAAAATCGAGTTTCATTTTACGTTCATTATCTGGAATGTTATAATCAATAAGATACTATACGATAAGATAATATAATTATAATATATAAGATAATAAAATATACGAGGTATTATATTTGCAGGTATTATGATCAGATATTATAAACTAAAATAGATTTGATCATAAATTATAATCTTTTACTATCATTATCTTTAATTACGATTTTTGATAAGCTTTATCATTTGATAAGTGTTAGTTTATCAACGAATAAAATTATAAAGCGATAAATAGATAAATAGATAAATTTAGATAAATAGATAACTTAGAAAAATAATAAATTGATAAATTTATCTAAGCGTTAGTTTTTCATTAGTGTCATCGTTATCAACTAAAGTTAATGATAACGATATTTTTATAGTCTAAAAGTATTGCTTTTTATTATCTTGAATTACGATCTTGATAAGATTTATACAAATTTATACATTAGCTGATTATTAAAAAAATTAATAATATATGTAATATATTATTTATATATTAAATAAATAATATATTATATATAAACCTTAATAACCC